>JAAVTS010001150.1:44670-57324 GCA_022845575.1 Baylisascaris ailuri
TATATATATATATATATATATATATATATATATATATATATAGTAAATACCAAATTTTGATCGATTGTGAGAAAAGAAAACAAGAACCATTTTGCCGCTTTTTATGTCTATCATTTTTTCGCCATATCTAACGAAGTATGTCGCAAAAAGATTGGTGCGTTTTGAAAGAAAAGAACGCCAAATGCGAGTCAAGACATCAGGATTCAGAGCGAATAGCAAATAAAATAATTAGAGTATACAAGTTCAGTATTGTTCCCCTATTAGACCTGAATCTTTTGCATTTATTTTAATTGCAAACAGTTTCACTTATTACTATAATAGCTAGGCGACAATAAACCTAAATATTACTATGAGTAATTGAGCTGATGAATGAAGTACAGAGAGCATAGCAACGATAGCAATATATGCATCTTTGGTGCACATTACGAAACATACACCCGATGCATCAATATGTTGCTCGAGGTTCTCGACCTCCTTCCGAACCTCAGCACGTGATCGTTTAACTAATGATAGACCTTGTTGATTCCTTAAATTGCTTTACTGTAATAACTTCAATTTGCATATAATAAGTTTTAAACACTGAATTGTTGAGAAGTATTGTGGAAAACATCTATAAAATGCTACCCTCTCAAAATATGCTCTATAGCAACTCAAAAACAGAAAGAATCTATATTCTGAATAATTTCTTTGTTCGTCAAAAAGAGAAATATAATCGTTTCTTAAATTCATTTCAAATGAACTCGATACCTTAAAGAATATCTTTAGAAAGAAGTGTAAAAATATCTTAGATACAAAATTAACTGTTTAATATCTTTATACTAGCCGTAATCGTTCTTCAAGCACTAGGCATTTGTTGATTTAGTACGCTTAGATTGTAAAATATCACCATTTTATATTGCATATTTCACAAATTTCATCAAACAAAATTTACTTGCTACAAAGCTTCAAAGCCATAGATATAGCAAAGGAAGGGTTGTACTCGAAGTGGAGCTTTTTGGCTTCCACTAGGTTTGAGTGATGCTTAGAAATTTTATTTATTAAGAGACCTACTAGAACTAAAGCCGTATTTTGAATATAAACACGTATGACATGGGAATGAACACTGCGTTGATGGTCACTTTATGATTCTTGTTTATATGAAGGAACGTTATAAGTCTTTAACATATCAACGAACTAAAACGAAATCTGAATTCATCTCTAGACAAAACCATATTCTATGATTAACGATGTTCACTTGAAGCTCTCTTATCTCTCCATAATACGAACAAAAGCAGAACCCTCTAAATAATCAAATACTTTGCTTTTTAAGGTTATTTTAAAACTAAGCATACCGTACTGGCTGCAATAAAGCCACAGCACTTTCGTCGATCGTCACTACTTTGCATTCAGTTGTCGCACGTGCGAAAAATTCACTCCACCATGAATCACGTCCTTCTTGCATATTTACCTTAACAGGTTGACATCACTTTATTAAAATTTTCAATATGAATTTGCAAATTTACCGATGGCAGCAATAACTGACATCAATGATATAAATATGTGATCGAAAAAATCAAATTATTAGATTTCATATTTAATAACTGAGGAGAATAAAACATACAGACGTTAAAAAATTCTCTATAATCAAAAATTGCCCATTTCTGATCCATTTGTTTTTTTTTTTTAAACTAAGCAATTCATTTCGCTCGAATCTCTTTAGTCTGTTTGATATATTGCCTTTTCGAAGATGACCAATTAAGATGACTATTGGTGTAGGGATTCACTACAAGGTTATACCTCATTTTCTAGCTTCACTTTCAATGCTTTTCATGTTCAAATTATCGAAGAGGCAGGCGGAAACCTATATATGCACACATTTTTAGGCATGACTTTGTCTTCATTGAAGAAGCAAATTTATGGAAATGCTTAAAACCTTCATAACTAGTAAGTGTATGAAAATGAAATGCTAATTATAAGTGAAGGTCTCATTGCATTGTATATTCTCTCGATATCTCTTCCCTCTTTCATATTGAAGCAATCAAGCAACTCACACTTACCGAGAAAGAACGGCGCTGACTAAATAAGAAAAGGAAATTACTTATTGAAAAGATGTGACTTACTTTGTATAAATAGTAGGGCCGCCTTGCCAGAATGTGTTTCTGAGGTGGTGGAACTCCTTCATTGGGTGCTACATGTCGTACAAGTAATACTCGCCGGCATTTCTGAAACATTACTCAACTCTATGGTTCGATCAAGCATTTATTCAGATATCGGCATATACTGATTAAATCTGTTGCCTTGTATTTTCAGAAAAAAGAAGGGCTTCTTGAGATCCAATTTATTTTATGCATCAAGTACTACCTTAAACCTGGAAACCTGCCTTAGAAATGAAGCCATTACCTAACGTCAGTAGCAGTAAAGACAAATAAAACTATGGCCAAGCATGATAAAAGTGATTTTTGATCAGAACGGTGGAAACATTTTCAAAAGTTCAAAGATATACAGTACTTATGCATTATTAGCCAAAGCCTATATACGAGTGGCGCTCTCTAACAATTTATCCTACCAGTAATAATTTTAACTGTATTCATGTTTGGAAGTTACCGGTCACGATCATACAACACCTTTACTCTAAAAATACGATATTATGGTTATGCTATAAGCGTAAAACCTCTCGCAAACTAACATTTTCATGATTTGTAATCGCATCGTCCAGTATCTCTTTCGTACGGATTAGACGTTTTCCTGACCAGAATCCATCGACCGATATAATCACTTCACATAATGACTGGTTCAGTAGTGCACTCAACTCGTCAACGCTCTCTTCCATTGCACTCTAAATTCATT
The DNA here is from genome assembly GCA_022845575.1 of Baylisascaris ailuri. Taxonomy (NCBI): domain Eukaryota; kingdom Metazoa; phylum Nematoda; class Chromadorea; order Rhabditida; family Ascarididae; genus Baylisascaris; species Baylisascaris ailuri. The sequence continues at coordinate 47,497 of JAAVTS010001150.1, forward strand.
TATTCTTATGGATATTCCGTTTGAGACCTCATTAAATTCACTTCGCAGCTCAGTAAGCATGCCCACCTTTTACTTTTTACTCTTCCAGTTTATGCCCAGGTATCGGACGATTGAAATTAAAAAAATTAATAATTTCCCTCACCCCTCCCCCCCCCTCCCATACTGGCTTGAAAGTTCCCTCAAATCCTTTCATCATACTGGCTTGAAAGTTTAAGAGCTGGTTTGAAATCCTTCAGTCGTCAATAATTAAATTGAAATATTTGAAAAATCGAATACTAACAAGAGGAAGGAATGTTGCACCGATACGGATAGCAGCAAGCGCAGCAATAGGCATCTGGATAAGTGCAGGAAGATAAAGCGCCAGCCGAGTGTCTCTCGTCACACCATTCTCGCCTAGCACATTAGCACATTTGCATACAAGTACGGTCAGAGTTTCAGTAGTGAGTTCTGAGCAGTCGTGAACGTCACTATCGTAGTAATTGCCCTCCCTACAAACCATAGAGCACATTACTAAACATTCGGCCATACTAGAAAACGAATAATTGATGTCGTTATAGAATGCAGCACAGGTACCTCTATAACAGTATTCTTTGATAATTTCTTTAAACCTTATAGGTTCGAATCCTACCGTGACCGACTTCCATGTATTCAAGACGAGCGATCCTATATATGAAGATAATTAATTTACGATATAAACGTTCACTGAAGTTTGAAATAATGCTTGTAATTACAGAAGCTATAGGTATTGATCGGACTTTCAGTCCACTTATAATTAACTTGCGAAGGAACATTTCCAGTATTGATATATAAACGATACTTTTACAACGATTATTGATGGAAATAAGAAGTTCATTAATTCGTTACCAAAATAAGCGATAGTCATTCTTCGAGTATTTTTTCGTCCATCGTTCCACACACTTAAAACTCAACTCATCAATAGAATCCATCTGAAATCTATGAAATAAACTCAATAATTTCCATTTGAATTAAACTTAACACATTGAAGGTTCTTAAGTAATATGTCTCTCAAAAGTTTTATAAATAAAACATTTTTAGCGTTCATTGACTACATTGCTGTTTATTGTCATCGGCTGTCACTTATTGTAGAATGAGAAGGGGGAAAGGAGGAAATGAGATGGCAATAGATGATAGAGATAAACGTATGGGAGAAGTGGTGGGAAGCGAGGAAATAAATGAACAATACACAAACATTTTTCTGGAAATTTTTAGCCGAAATTTGAATTTTGAGGGATCATCTACAGATCATCTACAAATAAATTTACAACCGCAATGAACATTTATGATGTAATATGCACCTGATAGCAATGAAAATAAATAAATAGAAAAATAAATAAATAAATGTATATATATATATATATATATAGAGAGAGAGAGAGAGAGAGAGAGAGAGATGGATATTTAAGAATCAAAAAGCTTTCTGATACATAATCTGAAAAATGAAACTGAGATAAATTTTTCCGCATAAACTAAAAACTTCATACTTACTGAACACTGATAATACTGATAAGAGTTCCATCAGTTGATCGGCTTTACAATGTAAATATGAGGCACGCTGATCAAAGTTTATAGCGAGCAGGACCAATCCACTCTATCTCTCTCGTACTGTCATGCATTCCATATTTTTTCAATGGCAACCTTTAGTGCTTCATCACTTACCACCAAAAATCCCAGTGCTTCTATAAAAACTCACTGCAACAACATCCCAATGTCTTGTTCGACAGAATAGCAGAAAGACCGGTTTATACCTAGAAAATTCCCATCTTAATGGCAGTAGAATGATTCTCATGGGTAGGGATGAGGGGGGTAGAGGAATAAATGTATGTTGACTCGTAGGTACTAACAGCTAAAATTCAAACAAACAGAATCAAAAAGAACTGAGATTTCCTAATATTCCTGAAGTTATTCCGTCCCACAACAAACTAAACCATAAAAATTCCATTGCATCTCCCCACTTTGGATAAGCCAATGATAGCAATAGAAATTTAATTTGCAGCAAAAAATTAACAATTAAGTACACCAGTCTAGAGCAATGATATCCTTGAAAGCGACAGACAAAGACTAAGAAGAGACTATCCACTGGCACATACACATCTATCAATGTATGCGGGATTGATGGCGACAAAATAACGTCCTTCTTCTCTATGGCGTCTACAAATTGGCCACAATGATCGCTCCTTTATTGCTATATATAAGCATTAGTGGGTGTCTTCGAATAATATAGTCAATGACGATGGCAAAGTGTTACTGCAAAATTTGCTGTACAATGTGCCCTACATTCACGGTCGAATTTGACCATATGAATAAAACACCCCGAAATTTCAATTGATCGCACTAAAACCGATAAATGTGGGGAATGGTCGCCTAAATTCCACAGGTTTTGATATAAAAACTAGGCTGTTTTTATTAATGCGCCAAATGCTGAAGTGGAAGTCACGCTTGTTCCTTCACTCGCCCCAGGTATCTTAATGATGGAGCACAACGTTACCGGACCAAAACTTCGACTTAATTCCATCCCAATGCACAATTTTGAAATCATGTATACTGCCTTCCTTTATTCTGCCAAATCCACTGTTATGTTCCAGACATATTTCGCCCTCTGGCCTAAGTTTATTCATATCGACCAACTTTTGCTATTCCCAATCGATTTTCGTTTATTGCGACCAACCTTCACTCATCATCGCCATCACAGTTTTATGCGGAAATGTGAAATCGCACGAATAGTGCAGTTATTTCCGGCGATTTTCGTACGCAATAAGTTCTAAGTTCGCTCAGTTCCAAGATTTCTAAGAGTACTGTGAATGGCGTAGCCATCGGTTACAGTCATACATTTATATGTGCCTCTCAGAGCGAATAGTTTGTTCTGGTGACAGCCGGTTATGCCTAAATGTATATAAAACAGCGCATTTGATGCTTTGAATAGGTGGGCAGATTGTCAGCTTCAAAGGTGTTTTTGGCAGAAAACAACAGCTATAGCGAGCAACGAAAACAGATTCCTCTTTTTCTGCTATTTCAAGAATGTTTTCTTTGCAAAAAAATAAGAGTACAATCAAATGCAAAAATGCTTTTTGGAAAAATATCTCTCACTAAAACAATTTATTCAATGGTCACCTGTTCGTTGCAGTAAGAAAATTTCCACTACATCGCACTTAACAACCATTCACGGTGATGGATTGATCGTTAAAGGCGAGCTGCAAAACGAACGACGAAAGATCGTCCATACTGCACATCCTCTGAATCTTGCTAACTCTAACGACACGAACTCCCTTGCCTTAGTAACAGTGAATAAATGAACGTGTCGTGAGTGAAACGTTGCAATAAAACAACAATCATACATACATTCTACACAGCTGCATGCACAACTTTGCATAAAACTTATGAGCAAAAATTATGTATGCAGTCAAAGCAAGTGATTGGGGGGGTAGATGAACGTGTACCGCCGAACAATTTTCCACCTCAGAGATAGATAAGTGGAGCGAAGCTACACTCGGTCCTCATGGGGATGAATTGCCTCTTACAAACATCCTCAGCCGCTATTTTGGTGAAAACTCACATGCATATCAATGCATTCACATCTCCAACTTCATCGGCTCGTGTACAGTAGCGCTGCGCCGATTCCCCCCCCCCCCCCCCCCCCCCCCCCCCCCCCCCCNCTCCCGCCCTTGCCCTCTCCATCTCAAAAATCGCCAAAATAAAAATAACAACATTTACGCATATATTCGCCTAAAATTGGTTTTGCGTAAAATTGCGTAAACTCGCAAACATTCGCCTAAAATTTTTACATATATATCTGCCTACATATTTATATATCCCTATATATTTATTTACGCCTAAATTTACGTATAACGAGCTCCCAAAAAGCAAGCATTTTAAAATTGCTTGATTCACATAACATATGAAAAAACAAAGTCACGAAAAGGGCAAGCAAACGGTCACTTTCGGGATATAACTATTGTGCGTGAACAAGGAACCCCATTTGCATATTTGCAATCACACCTCACCAATGAGGTTGCCGGATTGAACTTTGGGTCACGTATGGGTCACAGAGTGATATTATAACAGTTGGGTCACGTATGGGTCACATGAAGATATCATAACAGTTGGTAGTGAAAACGACATGATAACACATGAGGCCTAAAAAGAAACCAAGTAAAATAAAAACCACTTTTATACATCCTTAATTTATTTAGTTCCAGTATACGGACGGCTAAAGGTCGCTAAGAACAGTTTCTATGGTCGCTGAATGGTCATCATTGGAGGTCATTTGTCATCAACGTTACTCGTCTAGGTAGGCATCTCTGCTGGTATGTTCACAAGATTGTATAGGGAAAGATGCACCTCAGATGCATTATTCTATCAAATAAATATAAATGAATCAACATTGAATCATATAATTCACGTGATAAGTGACCACTTCAAATTATTATCCTCCGGTAAAGACCTTAGGCCCATTTTAATGGAAAGCAGTTTATTTAGGGGAAGATGAATGGGATGGCACCGCTGAACTGCCGATTCCTGAATGGGATGGTACAGAAGCCCACTTCAATTTTTTGGCGTTTTGTCAAATTTAAGAACTGTCATAAGTATTCTAGCGTTTTTTGGAAGGAATTTCAATATTGCTGTTAGCATGCGTACTTATTGCCAACTGACTTTCTGGATCGGGATCCGCAAGCAAATATTATTGGCTCCACTTTGGAGCTGAAAGAAACAACAAGGTCGAGAATGTTCGGTGATAGCTCGTGTTTCTTTCACTAAATGGCTGTCCGAAAAAAACGCAGTGAACTGAACGAAACCTCAAAATACACGTCATCACTAGACGAATCATCAGAAAAATATTTGACACGACGAAACATAGGTGTTTATTTTTCCTCATGTTTGTTCATTGCTTACCTATGACAACGTTCTCCTTTGAAATCATCAGCTTTAAGTGATCACTGTAGTCAGAAGCGTTAAGGTAGACAGCTGATGAACACTCGAAACAAAAAAAAAGTTTCGTTTTCAACGAAGTGTTTTCTTTTTTCAACAATTTTCACACACTCATCTAGGGAATGTAAAGAAAATCGCAATAAAAACAAAGAAATTCGATTCGCGAATAACGTTCATAAATACTTAGTGAGACGAACTTTCAGAAAAGCGAAGATAATAAACGTCTGATCGAATAAGTCGATCAACAGCTGTGGCTTTCGAATTTAACGGATGATGGCAAAGAAATGATGAACGCTGACCGAATTTGGACGAATTGTTTGTTGCAAAAAGCAAGATTTTGTAGTAAATCTTAGCTTATCACCTCCTATCAAATAGATTATCAATCGAACCACAATTCATTAGGTTGACATAAGCCACGCAAGTATATTAAACTCTATTCTTATTTCTATTCTTATCTCGATGAAATCAATTGTTGCATAGAACTTTCCGGAAGAGGTTGTAATTTTTCAATTACATTTTCCGAATTTCCCATTTAGAACATGTTAATTTATACGGGAATTCAGAAATTTTTAGCCTCATTCATTTTCAGAAATTTCATTTTCCTATGTGAAACATGTTTTCTATGTGAAAAAATTGCATTACTTTTCAGGGTTTTTCGAATATCCAATTCTCAGAAAATGTCCAAATATTTTTCCACCTTCCAGTGTATTACACTCATGCAATTATGTTGTAAGATAGCGGCATCGACAGAGATCAACTAATAGAGTTCGACTGAGTTCGATTTGTTTGTATGGGATGGCGAAATAGTGCAAGAATATTTTATTAGGTCATAGATCAGAAGCAGATCTATCGTGAAATATTCAACAAAATTCTTGAAATTAAAGAAGCTTTCTTCAGTCATTGAGTTTCCCTAATCTACTTTGATAAGAATACCTCTTTGCTTGAACCTCTCGTTTTTTCTAGCATTCGAATTTTTTCACTCATAGGGCAACACCGATGTTGCTTTATGTTCGTCGGAGGTTTTATAGGCGGCCAAATTTCCCGAAATTTCGAATTTCCGCAGCAACACCCTCTATCACTTTTTCGTTTATGTATTTGTTCATATCAGTACCAAATGCACTCGCTAGCGAAAAGAGTAAAATTTTAACACCACAATCACTTCTACAATCATATTAACTTTTTTTCAGTTATTACTGGTCGTATAGTTCGAAGGTGAAAGATTTCGAAATCCCGAATTCGGAATGACGAAATTTTTGAGACGACACGGTGAATCGATGCGCTTCTTTCGAAGGAAGTTAGTGCCTGTATTCGTTGATGACATATATTTTATGGTAATCAGCTTTTAGCTGTTCATTAGTAGCATTGAAGGCATATATTTCGTAGTTTTTGTACACGGTTCATCAATTAATATGTGAGGGTATAGTCGCATAGGTTGTACACTTTGGTGGCAGTTCACGCAACTCCTTGGTTAGATCAACAGATTACAAGAGCGTATGTTGTGCCAATCCATCAAGCATGCTTCACCACTGATTATCTAAGCACTTATCTTTTAGACATATTCGCACTTGTTACGTAAATTCGGGTTGTTAAATCATTTATCATCGGATATATAAGTTCTTTCATAAAACAATGTGGAGTTGATAGTCGAATCCTAATGTGGAGTTAATAGAAACAGCTGGAGATTCAACAAAGCGAAACTAGTATAGCGGAGACCATTTGGAAGAGCACCTGAATTGCCTTTTCCCACCTACACGACTGCCATCGAAATTTTCCCATATTCTTCACCATCTCAAAATGTGCCTCAGGCAGATATTATTAGAGGCAGCCGTTCATTCATGTGAATTTCACATTGCGATATAGCTAACAGACATCCATCAAGGACAGAATTAGGATATAGAAGAAATGGATTGGTACATTGGGGCAGCTGTTGTTGAGCTGTCCCCAATGATTAGCAAAGATTTTCAAGTAAAAAAAGTCAGTTTAAACCACCTTCTCTAGCAGCTGTTGTAGCACATTTTCTCAACGAGTACTGTTTATTCTAACTTATTGCCTAGGCACGTATAAAAGCAGACCTTTTGCAGAGTGCTTCTCATTCGTACTCGCTAAACGATAACACATCAGTTTCGTTTTATAGTTCGTTCCTTTTGGATACTTCTTTCCACGTTCTCTACCATACTCATTGCATATTCTAATCGCCTGCTCAATTTTCATTTGCGATAGTTTTACAGTTTCATTTATACCCGTACAAAAATTGTAGTGTAATATGACAAGAGCAAAAGACTCGATATTAGGATCGTCCTTTCCGTCGGAGAGGTAGGATGAGGTGACTCTTTTGCTAGCTTTTGGCTGCACCTGTCTTGTGGCTCTTGGTTGATTTGTTTGCAATAATTCAAACTAGAATCTTTGAGATGTAAAGATCTCCGACTTTTTATTGAAATCCCCTAAGTTTCCTTTCTCCTGAATCATTTTGGTTGGATGGGACGTGTTTCACTCCTCCCTTCCCGGGTTTTTCCTCCCTCCCCCATGGTAAGTTTTATTTGGGCAGTCTGCAGTGGGTACCGTCCACTTTAATGTTCCCTGAGGTATATTAGATAAGGATTGTTGATGTAACATAGGATATCATTTTTGGTTACTTTTTGAGGTGAATGTCTAGTATATATACGGCTGACTTTTGGTTCGAAGAATAAGGTGGATTTTCTTGTAAGTGCACTATTGATATTCTTGATTTGGTGCTTGCTGATTGGTGCTGAGATATGAAGGGGTTTTTCGTTCGCCAATGAAGGTAACCGGATATTCCAGTATATTGCATAAAACTGACTGCTCCTTTGAAAGATTCATAGCACAGTGACGTTCATCCGGTCTTTTATACGATCGTTGAAAAGTTCCGAACAGGAATGAATAGAATTATTAAAAGAGGTTCGAAAGATAAGAGGTTGGTGTTCACTTGAAGCAGAGTGAAATATTGAAGCTGTGAAAACATTTCAAAGCTTAAAAGTGACAACAACTGACAACTGTCTTTTCCTATAGTATCTCCGATAATCTTCGAATCGTTTAATTTGGTTTCCCCATTCGATGTTGTCTTCAAACTTCTAATTAATGATAGTAATAGCACTTTCAATTGGGATGTTTTTGCATTACTTATATCGTTCTCTCTATTGTAATATCGCATTAAAATATGCCTACAACCTTTTTTTTTCACTGCTCATGTTTCACTTCAATTCCCCCGTAAGTCGCCTATGGGTCTGCAAGCATTGAGGATATCTTGCTTTTTTGAATAAAACGCTCATGCCTACTTCGCTAACTCTAGCTGTAATCTTACTTATGAGCTTTTGCTAAACTACAATCATCTGTCATGTTATTACCTTCGCAAACACTGTTAAACCATCTCATACAATACCGATAACGATCCAATATGTGCTACTAAGAAGTTCATCTCAATGAGTGTTTTAATGTGTCAAAGAAAGCCAGTTGTAGAATTCCGTTCTTTGATTAAATGATCATCTGCGGCTTCTCTTGACCACATCTTTGCGTCGGTATTCTTGCTAAACCACGGTAACAGGTGTTTTTTATTTTTTTTATTTACAGGACTTGTTCATGATGGGGGTGACACTTCCGTGGTTATCATTTGGCTCTTGGCAAGCTTTAGGACGTAACTGTTGCCAGCTGTTACGAAAACGTTTACCATTTATTGAAACATGCAGCTCTTTCGAACCGCTAATTCGAAACCATCTTCATACACAAGGTCGGTTGGCAATCTTTTTATGCTTTTGTTGACGGTCGCTGCATCACAATGTCACTAGTATATTAGAGTGTTACTTTGGATTAAAATTCTTAATTTTTTTACTCTGACTAAATAAGTTTTTATCATTGGAGTAGTATCGAAAGAGAAGGTAAAAATTCGTTCCGTTTTTTGTGATATTACTGTAGGAGTGGAAGATTCGAGCGCAAAGGGGTCTTCGTTTATTAACTTCCTGCAAATATAGAATGGCGCTTAGTTGAGTGCTTCACATGGGTGAAATAACTTAAGATATTTTCGGAGAAATGAAGAGGCGTAGGAATAGCTGTATGCTAAAAGGCGTGATTTAATGACTAACTCGTTCGTCGGTGAGCAGTAAAATAAACACAGAATGGCAATTTTGTCATTCCAGGTCGAGAAATTTAAATAATTTAGACGCTAGGGTAAATGCCTAAATTGGTGACAAGTTAACATAAAGTGACTAACTGAAATGAAAGGTGAAAACAGTTTTATCGACCATTGCAAAGAAAAGATTTCTTGGCCACTTCGTGGTGCAGCTAGTATTTCAGACGCCGATGTCTCCAGCTTGCAGTCCTACCGTGAACTTTATGACAACTCGATTCATGAGACGGATGCCTTTTGGAAGGCCGTCGCCGGCCATCTGTTCTTCAAGACCACTTCAAATAAGGTTTTTTTTTTCATTCATAACACCGATTCTCGTTCAGTGTCATTTCATGGATTGTCATTTCATTTCGACAAGAGAATTCCTTTCGTTGANTTCTCGTTCAGTGTCATTTCATGGATTGTCATTTCATTTCGACAAGAGAATTCCTTTCGTTGAACAATTTCTGTGAGGTCGTTGTGAAGTAAATAGAATCCTTAGAATCCTGGATGGGACTCTGAGTGTTTGTTGAGCAGTTTGGAGGACACCCAATATAAGCAATTCATTGATTTCTCTAGACGCCAAAGTTTTTTGTCGTAAAAAGTCACCTTTAGCCGACCACAGATTGTGAGACAGACATGAGCAGGGCCACAAAATGAGAATGGAGACTTGTGTTATTTTGGAAAGCGATAGAAAATAAATTCGGCGAATATAGACTCGGAAGGGATCAGTTGCTTGCTGGTTTGTATCAAAAAATGGTCCTTCT
>JAAVTS010001151.1:2523-18152 GCA_022845575.1 Baylisascaris ailuri
AGTGTGCAAGTATAGATTATATGAAAGCAGTATGCATTCATGGATATATGCAAATAACACAACTACAAATTTAGAAACCTCTGTTTACAGTGGCAAATAAAGTAGAAAAAACAACGAATAACGTGTTTGGAAATATTTCTCACTTTGAACGTCCAGATCGAGAATGCTCTGAGCCTAATGGCGAAATGAAGTAGAAGTATACATTTTCTATTTGACAATACACGGCTACTTCATTCATTTTTGGAATGCTTCGCGTAATATAATAGGGCGCATTCCATTGCGGGCTTCATGACTCCTTAGAGGTGTAACGATAGCAAGTCGCCGAGTTCTGCCGTCGCTTGAGGTCATTCTGGTGTTTAGAGAAGAAGCAACGTGTATGCATAGACATTCCGTTGTTCATGCGACCTCAGTGGGGATGTCTTTCCTCTATTCGACGAAAATGAGCTACTGTAGAAACACCTAACTAAGGACTTATTTAAAGGATGGGGTGGAGGGAGGGATCGAACTGACTCGTCTTTCCGAATTTGCCGTCATCGTAGAGCGTTTCACGAAGTGAAAATTGGCCCATGCAACGATATAGTAACGTACAATATATGCACACCGCACATAACAGTGTAACAAAGATGCTGAGTGCCATGCACAATAATAATTAAATAATAATTGTTTTCGATGAGAACAATCACTTCTTGCCCATCGAATCGACCAAGCCGCCTATGTGTGCGCCGATTTGTGCTGCTGGAGATGCACCACTGAATCTGAAAACGGGAAATAATCCATCATAATTTATTTTATTCGTACTAGAGTAATTTCGATGCATGTTCAACTGGAACAAAATCTGATGCGCTATTTTCGGTGCAGAATTGCAATGATTTATGGGGTGGTGCATTTGCGGGTACATTATAGATATCGACTGATTATAAAATGGACTGTTGTGCCATCTTTGTGAATATTTCATCTCATACGAATTTATTCAATTCTTTCAGCACTGTGCTACTATATGAGTTTCAAATAAAAATATCACTAGTTGCCAAATGACGCAAAAAACCAACGATAGGATTGTATGTCTTATCTGTTTTTGTTTTGAACTGAATTCCCATTCAGCTCTGTTGCCTGTCTAAGCAAAACAGGAATTATTTTACAAATGAAGTGTGGTGAATATTGTCTTGAATATTTGTAGTGCGGCATTATGAAACGGTTACAGTTCCACTTGGAAGAACTTTGCGGAATCGTTATTGCAAACGATCTATTCCTAATTTTCCAGATGTTGCCACCCGGCTGTTTCTAATGAAAAGAACATAGAGAACTTAGTGAAAAGTCTAAATAATTAACTCTCAAGTTGAACGAGAAATAAAGGTAAAGCATCCCGTGATGTGGAAATTAAGAAAAAGTGCACTGAAACATTCGAAAGGCTAATTCGTTTCGACATGTGGTTTACGATAGTCGCATTAGACTGCAGTGTAAAATTGATGACTTAAAAAACAAGGCGAGAAAATGTAGTGCTTTCTGAGCAGAAGATATTGCTGGATGAAAAAAATACGACGAGATGTAATCCAGTGACCTCACGAACTATTCACACCTTGGACTTGACCATCATTTAGTGGAACTGAAGCATAATTCTTTTTCGTTTTCTTCGTTTCCTCCTCCCTCCTTTTACTCCTTGGAGTTGCATGCACTCTGGCAAGCCTGTTGCAGTGTCAGATGGTACAATTTGAGCCTTTGCCTTTTTTGATATGATGAGCTCATGTGAAAATAAAATTGAATATATCAATAAAAGCCCTGCTGAGCCGTGCTGCTTTCATTGCATCCTATAAACAAAGCACTCTTCATTTAAAATGCAGCATTCAGATATGAGCATAGTGCCTTTCAAAGAAATTGTTCAGACGCACAGGAATTTCCGACCACATTAAATAATATTAAAAAAACTTCTAAGATGTCACTTTCACATTCTTGCACAATACAATCTCTTTAAATGAACGCGAAATCTTCGCTTTCACTCAAATTATTCGTGTTTTGCTTCTGCAGAAACACATGTTGAGCCTTTGCGTACCTGCATGTCCGCGTTCGTCTGAAAGCCTTAGCGAGCGATTAACGAGGCTCACAGTGATGGTGCTTGATTGATAAGGAAAGGCACTACGCGCATATGCTATACAGTGTTCAATTTTCAGCTCAATTTCCAGTGAGGCGATTAGTTATAATAAGTCTTAGAAGATATTAGCAGAAATGCATATGCTTTGCCGATTGGTTTGTTGAAACTCGTAAAAAGCGCTTGAAGGCATATACTGATCTCCTCTATGCGGCATGTCTATGTTTTGATTTCGCCGCTAGCTTGGCAGTTGTTCTGTTGCATAATTCATTATATTAAGAGCATTATATGCACTAGCAAAATAGTGGGATTTTCACTTACCCTCTTCCATATCCTCCGTATCCGCCAAACCCATCGTGTCCATAAAATCCAGACTGTCCACCATATCTACCACCGTATCCACCATATCTTCCACCGTACCCGCCGTATGGGCCATAGCCGCCATATCTGCCACCGTACCCACCGTATCTGCCGTAACCTCCGAAAGGATTGCCCCATTGCGCAAGTATGGGTTGACCAACCATCAACAAAGTAACGACAAAAATAGCTGCGAACATCCTGCAAATGAAAAAGCAGAGAAGCTTAGCAAAGAATTAGGCGCGATGTGTACTTTTTGCGATTATGCAAGTTACTAAAAAAGTGAAATATGTACACTAACAAATTGCTCTCACAAATCTACAAACGATCCTTTCGTTTCGACCATTTAGTAGATGTTAAACGCATTTTAGACGGTAGCTTGAAGTTAAATGTGTGACTTATAGAAAGCAATCTAAAAGGCACCTTACGCTTACAGAATTCCGCAACTCCTTCTTTAGTGATCCTCAGGTTGAAAATACCGGAAAGGCAAATATAAATACGACACCATCATAATGTAAACTATGAATTTGAATAAGTGCACGGAAGGAAGGAATATATCAGTCGAAGTTTAGATGAAGCATGAATGCGATGAAAATGCATACTTGATCCTCGACATTATATCGTACCCTCTCATAGCTTCTCATAGCTTTGAATCATCATATTTTCTCAAATTGGCGACTTAAAAAATCATCTCGATGCGCGAATTAACTAAAGCGAACTACTCCTCATTTTTATGCTTTCATCCTCCCCAAAAGTCGGCAATTCATGCTCCATCTTTCAAGTTTTAATCACAGATTCCGTTAAATAAGTTACTTTATTGAACATTCATACCGAAAGACATCATTCACTGACGGAATATCACTAACAACGCTGTTTTTGTGATCATAAATGCCATTATATCAGTTCTAGTGCAGCTTTTACTAAGAAAAACTGTCTTGATGAAAACGACCAATGGATCTTGAGAAATTTGCTTCCAGAGATATAAACAGAATGTTTTTAACGAAGGGGCGCATTTACTTTCTATTGTTTATTATTACAATCAATTTCGATGATATTTCATGAATTGAAAAAACCTTCCTATATAAGTGAATTCGACCACACTGTTATCGGAAAAAAATTTGATAGTGAGTGAGTGTTTTCGGAAGTTCTTTTAAATAGGTACGCTAGATGAAAGTGGAAACCGGCTTTTTTAATAGGCGCTTTATTGCCAGTTTTGATTTATTGTTTATCACGAATTGCATTCTTTGCCATTGCCGCAGGCTTGTTTAGCGAATCGCCTTAACGCAAATCACAACAAGAGTGCAATGATTCCAGTGAAGTATGCGGCAATGCCGTTACACAATTTTATTTTTTAAACGAAGTGGTGATGACAAATATTATATCTGATGTCTAATATTAAGTTGTAATAGGATACGTGCATATGGTGAGAAATTTCTGCATAGATCAGCATGCTAATTTCTGTACATTTTCGAATATGCGCATTAAAAATACTTGCACAGATTGCAGCACGACGATATGCTGTCAGTGTTGCTGTCGTTGATATACAGGGATGTACATTTGTCTCACAATTTCACTCGTCAAAAATCAAAGCGCAAAGGTGAGAATTAAATGGGCGTAATTTGTGCAGGCGGTGATAGCCCAGATCGAACCGCATGTGCGATTGAGTTGCCAAAACATAGGTCATCTTTAGTTTGTCGGGCGAGCTGATCGTCACCCAACTAAAGGTATTGCCCGATGATTGCTTTTAGAAGCAGTAGACTTAAAATTTCGTCAGAATGAATCGGGTTGCAGGAGTCTGCCGGTTCTCTCGCTAAGGGGATAGTTCCCTGTCCCTGTCGGCAAAATTCAGGTACAACTGCCAACATACTTTCTCAGAATCTCCGATAAGCACGATACTGGAAGCTTGAGTAGTATTGTGCAAAGGTCTGAAAACAATACAGGTCCTCAAAACCGCAAGGTCTTGTAATACGGACCCACGAAAACTTTTCTCAGTTATTTTGATCTTTGCAGAGGCAACGAAAGTAATGCCTGCTTTATAATAAGTTTTTCCAGATGGTTACAGAACATTTACGACAGTAATGCATGGAAGCAGTGGATCTTTCCCTGGGAACTCTTCGACTATCTCTTTGCAGGGCTGACTCTTTATATTCTATCGCTGCAAGCTTTCGTCAGATCTCTTCCTTGCCGACGTCGTTTATTCGCTCGTTTAAATCGACCAAAGCCAAGAGGGATTTGAGTTGAAGTGAAGTGCCGAGAGATTTCCATGGCCATCTCATTTGTTATCGATCGGTTTTTCACTGAACTGAACTGACAAATTGTTGCTTGGAAATGTTTAGTGACAATTTTGTCGTCAGTGTCTCTTTGAGCTAATCCTCAATCACAATTGACCTTCAGCCCCAGAATTGCTCTAGAGTATTCGGATAAGACGCAATATCTTACTTCACTCCTTCCCTGCCACGAATCGTCCGACCGAGCACTGGAAGAATGTCACAGTAGCCTCAGAAGGGTGCTTCTATTGATCGGATTGAACAAATTTGAAAAACTGACCCGAAAAAATCAAGCTATCCCCTGTCTGCGTTGAAGCCTTCTGAAATCCGTCTTTGGAGTAAGTAACTGAAAGGGGTGTGCTATCAGAATGTTTTCTACGATTAGTGGCGCTAAAGTGGTTTCAAGTTTTTAAGCTTCCTATCTATCGTTTGGATGGCCATTCCGACAGAAGATCTGTAGATGCTGGAGGCTGTAAACGTGGATGTGAAGGTGATATGCCGCAGTCGCAGTCCAGCTTCTAATCTTCAGCAGCTCTTGAAACGATTACTAGCTGCTCAGATCCAAGAAGATAAGAACTAGTCTTTCTCAATAGAATTTTGTCTTCTGAACAGCAACAGTTGCAGAGAGTAGAAGTACGGATCACTGTTTCAGCTCCAGTTCGCAAAAGAAATGATTTTTTGGTGACTGAAATGCCGAGGGCAGGAACATCACCCATTTTTTCTGCTGACGACCCTTACAAAGGGTCTAATGGAATGAGCACAGTGGCGAGCTACATCGGAAACTATGCTCGTAAGCTTCGAGCACATTGCCATATTGCGCGTTTATTTGCAGTAAAACATGGAAGCGATTTTCGAAAAGGTGCTAAGTTATGTCTGGTCAAGACTGACAGCATCGGCAGTTTCCCTGAGCTGTTCGAGGCGTCTAGCTCTATTGCAGCATTGGCGCAGAAGTCGTTCTAAGTAACGGCTTCTACAAAAGACGCATGTGGTCGCAGAGTGCGACTGGAATGAATGACTGACTTGCCCAGGTGGTTTGCTGCTAGGACTGTTGCATGCCGAGGATTATTACTGGAACAACCACAGGTAATTAATTAGTAGTAGATTTAGCTGTTGGGCGCTGATTTACTTTATCAGGACGAACACGGGCAGGTTTTTGAGACTTTTTACCTTCTTTCATCTCTTCCTTTCTGTTCTATCTACCAATACCATTAGGTTTACCTTGTCTACGTTGGCAGTTCACTGGAAAACTTGCCTAATGTCATTTAGACAGGTGATCAACATTTACGCATGCTGCCACTTGGGGATGAGCGTACTTCTCCCCGCCAGAACTCTGGTAGCCCCTGCAGGTCGCTCTCTGGATGTAACCATGCAAGTGTGCAATTTTCAAACAGTCGTATCTCGCGAATGGGGCAGATGCATCAACATCAACAGTAACCTGCCTTTATTCTCCCGAGGCTACCTAATGAGCTGGAAGTGCCAGAGTGGGAATTCTTAATTCTTTTATCGAATCAACTGAGAAGGAAAACTGACAGACTGAGAAATCTCATCATTTGAAATTATGACATGTTGATGGCTGGGATCCTCACTCTCTTTTTTGAGCTACTAATATTCTTTCAACATTTTCGAAAAATGTTCTGGAGGAGTCTGCATCACGCACTACATGAGATTGATTTTTGAGTCCCCAGTATCTATGGCCGCTTGAATCTTTTCTGCGAAGCAGCAATAACGACCTTGTAATTGCTGGCCGTTCTACAATAGCCTGCAACCGCAGCGTAAGCGCTATTGTGGAGATAACTTAGCAAGAAGTTTAGCTCTCAAATATCCGGAATCTGCAGATCATGCGCACAGCTTTCAATGCCTGCCAAAACTCAGTCTATTTAGAGGATCATCATAGAAATCCTTGAAGCCGGATCGGCTGCAAAGAGCTTTGAAAGGACAATAAAGCAGACAACGATGGCACGGGAAGACGTTGAATGTGTCGAGGAATATTTTAATTCTTCTATAGGGAATCAGAGGTCTTGCATCAAATTCGGATTTGCAACAGAAAGCTATTGCTAGTTTTGGCAGTGTACGAATCAGTTGCAGCTTCTTTTTTCACCTTCCTTCCTTCAAGAAAATGAACGCAGGATAACCATGCAACGTTGATCTGTCTCAGATTTTCGACAGCTTGTGAAATGCGTCTCTGCTCATGTTGAATGAGCAGAGGCTGCTTTTTATGAGCTTTCCATTACTGGGCCATTGAAAGTGTAGGATTTGGTTTTCGAGCCTTGGTTGGAGCGACAGTAGTCTTGAGCGGCAAGAGCTCCTGATATGGCTGGTGTCAGGTTGACACCGATGTAACGATTTGCGGAGTAAACTACTTTTATAGTTCACTGGCACGTTTATATGTCACTTTAATCAAACATCGAAATATTTTATGAATCTTCCTTTTAATTATATATCGGAATGAAAAGTTCTCTGGGAGCACAATTTGCAATGTATTTCTGGGACGTAGAGGCCGTAGAGAAAAGCTTCTTCGGGAGGTCGCCCGGGATAAGAGAAGGGACGAAATAGCGTCGAACTCCGGAAACTATCCGACAGACGAGGAAGAAATTTCGATGATCAGCTAAAGCGAATCATTACTTAGTAGTCTGCAATGATATACACAAAGATGATAGGGACAATCCATATCACTGTGGGTTTGCGGAATCACACTATAGTAAGTGGAAGCAATTATTAGCAAAATAAAACTTCAAGTTAACGTTTATACAGGTGCACAAATGCAAGCATGGAAATTTGCACAAACAGTATGCCTCGTAGGCGAAGAAATTGACTATATACACACATGTTACATAAAATCAACTTTCCACATGTAACATAAAACCAAATGGAATGTGAGACTGCAAAATAAAGGAACTCAGTTGGTTCCAGTTTGAAATACTTGATAGTCGCACATTCCTGCATGAATTAAAACTTCCTGTAGCAGATTGAGGTTGTTCCAGAAGAATGCAATTCGAATTCGCTTTTGGATAAGCCATCAGCAATCCATAATAGCTTCAAAAGCTCCCCTTAATCGCGCCTATTATACCACCAATTTGTGAGCCAAGTTGTGCACCTTTCGCAGCGCCATAATACCTGAAACATTCTTCTAATCAAACATATTGCAATAGCTTACTAGTCATGAATTGTCATATCTGATACATATTGTAGCTGAAGCAGATTTAACCACCTCATGGTCAAAATGAGATGTCAAAAAAATTTGATAAATAACGAAAGCAAAAATGTGCTGCGATTATCCATGGTAAGAACTGATAGCGAGCATTTTGATCTCTTATATTTATGTACTTTTATCGATTCATGTACTTTTACCGATTTTTTACCGATTTCAAAATTTTCTCAGCAGAAAGATTAAAATGGAAAATTTTTGGTAATTAGGTATTTCATTCAGTACCTCGAAGCATTAGGTGTTTTTGGATCGCTTTCAGAATGTTACAGTGCGCTCTTTCCTCTGGTTTTCCTCTGTTTTTTTTTTTCACTTTCAATCATCAGCGTTCAGTTAGCGATTCACCTTCCTCTGGAAGCTACCTTCGCTTTACTTTATCGGCATAGCTTACGACCTAACACGTTTACCACAGAGAATGTTCAAATTTGCTCGCGAACATCGATGTGCGTCTATGAAATTCGCATCTCATGAATGAAGGGAACATCAGCCTTGACGTAAAACACGAGTATTGCTATCTGCATTTTTCCATTGTGAACGCAATTTATGCGAAAAAAGTTGCATAGTCACTGCACTTGGACATCATCTTCGTCATCGAAGAATCATTTTGCACCCGATTTATGAACGCTATGCTTTGAATCACATGCTTTTTTGATAGAGCTGTTCCCTGGGTTATACATCCTTAAAAGACTCCAAATGTCATATTGCCCTTTCCGCTCTCCCACCCATCACCCAACTGCTTCTTTCCGATTACATATGCTTCATTTGATCACGCAAAAGCATTTAATGGCTGGAAAGCATACTGGTATTACTCGTCTTTGTCTGCAACCTTACCAGTTATCATCCGTAAATTGCACCAACTTTCTCATGAGTTGAAAAATTTCATCCTCTCATGGGCCTATATGCCCTCAAATCTGAGAAAACAAAAGGGAGTTACTAAAAAAATCGCGAAATTGTTCCAATAGCAGAGCAGTTTTGGAAGAAATCTTACAGTTCACGAGTAGCTGGGCAGGGAGTGAAGGCAGGAAAGCGGGATAGATTCATAAATAACCACTCAGCCACTCATCCACATGATACATGGCCTTAGTTATATACACCTTAGTTTTATGTGCGCGTCGCCCATTTCAGAAGCAAGCACCGTGCAGACATACAACTGATCACATGAATGATGGTGAACGTAGCAGCAACCTTATGGATAGGGTGCTGTTTATGAAAAAGCTCAAACAATAGGAATGAACTTACGCTCCTAGGTAAGTGCCGAGGCCACTACCGTAGCCTGGAAAGCCTCCGTAACCTCCGTATCCGCCGTAACCTCCAGAGCCTCCGTTCCCACTATAACCTCCGGAGCCTCCGTATCCACTGTAACCTCCAGAACCACCCTCTCTAGCATATGGCTCGGGTCCTCCATACCCACCATTAGCTGCAGAACCTCCGTTCCCAACATATAGTCCAGATCCTCCATACCCACCATTAGCTGCAGAGCCTCCGCCCCCAGCATATGGTCCGGATCCTCCGTACCCAGCATTAGCTGCAGAACCTCCGCCCCCAGCATATGATCCGGATGCTTCATACCCAGCATCGCTCACGGAACCTCCGTATCCTCCAGAGCTACCGTACTGGGCGAAGACTGCCGGTCCGATAAGAAGCATAGCCAGTAGCTTTATCAATGGATGCATGATATGGAGCACTAGAATTCACTGCTGAAAAAAATTTGAAAATTATACTGACCAATGACCTGTTCCCTGAACAGTGCTGGTACCGGTACGTCAAGCGCATTTTATATATGTGTTAATTTTGTTTTGATGTGCATCCAGCCCTTTCCTTTTTCCTCCATCCGGCCCTTTTCCTCTCCATTAATCGACAAACGATGAAATGAGAAGTATGTAGACAGGCCCACGTTGACTTGGAAGACTTCGAATGACGAATTTTGGCACATATTGCTAAACTATCTACTACATATTGGTGATGGAATACTTGAGTTACCACTACGAATAGCTTATTCATGTCCTTCAATTTTTCCACTCTGGTTCAGCGAGAGATTCAACGATAAAGCAGTCAATGTAAGACAAATTCAGATGAGTGAACTGAGAGAATAAAAGTCGTGCGGTCAAAAAAAAAAAAAACGATCCCGACGATCGCAGTTTCTATCTTATAGTCGCTGCTATTACACTTGCATATTCACATAGCCAGAAGGAGGGGGTAAAAGATCTGCAAATATGAAACGAGGCTGACTGAAACAGCTGCTGAATGCAGGAGGAAAATATTTTGCAGGCAGATTTCACGTGCAAAGGAGGAATGGTGGAATGGTTGTGCAAGAATTGGCATCTAGCAACTTCTAATTTTAATAACAGCTTCTTTCCCCATAGATAAAATCACACTACCTTCTGCTGGAGACTATAGAATCGTTTTTTCTTAGTACGATCTCTTTTTGGCTGTCCATAGCGTAAATGTTAACAAACATGGAATTACAGTTGTAGGTAGAATACTGACGTTCATGGAAAGTGATGATGCATACTATTCAGTTTGATTATGGGATGCATTGTCATATCTCGTTAGAAAAGCACATACTTGAAAAACTTTTAAAGTAACGACGGAGAAATAAACATTCAGTACTTCAATGCAGATAAATAGATGAAGAGATCAAAGAATGCATGAATATGGGATATCAAAGCTAATCGAGTTAGAGTAGCTATTAATCGCATTTGATTAAAGAAAATATAAATGCTATGAGAGCGGAAAAATCCTCTGTGTACTTAAAAGTATATGCAGTTGATGCAAATAAACGTTACCCTTTGTAGATGGAATGGCGGTATTGAATGAAATGAATTTGCACTTGTGAGGCCGACAATATTACTGACACTTATATACGAGAGTATTCTTGGAAGTGTTCTCAGAAACCGGTTACAGTGTCGCGCTCACGTCATCATTCACTTTGGCGAATTACATTCACCATCATCATTGTCTCAGCATTAGTATCGCAAAGCCCCAGTCAGATAGAAATTTATTTAACTTTCAACAGTTGTTCATCGAATACATCGTATTCACCTCAGGTTTCGTGTAAATGTATTTAGCACTTTTTCAATAATGCTCACTCAAAGTCGATAGTGTCGAACATTTATTAGAGACAAAAAGCAAAGAAAAATCGCTTTGGGAAGTTTTTTCTTACACCTTCTGAAATAGTGCACTGCCTCTTCACGCGTTTCTAATAGTGTTGCAGAGCAATGACACCATTTGTTTCGACCTTTCAGCTGAGCGCTTGTTTGCTGCCCTTCTAGTAAAAATCATTGCTTTGATACATCTGCAACACTGTGAAGAGTTATAATGGGATGTGCTCTTCCTTGGTAATCTCGGATGAAAGAAATTTTAAAAATAGCAGCGGAATAAATTGCTGAATGCTTTTGTACAATCAGCATATGGCAGCTGGTCCTGAAAGGTGAGGTAGGCAGCTAACGCTGATGAACTTTCATGCTTTCGTTGATGCGAATATTTCCTTCATCGATTAGCTAGTCAGCTGTTGCCAACATTCTGCGTTCCATCATTTGTCGTGTCCTGACTTCCGTTTCAGGTGTTCCTCAGCAGTTCCACCTTTTTTTCTGGGTTAAAGCATTTTCTTATCTGGAACTGTTGAACTGATATCTGTCATCGTTACCCGTTGGAACTGGAACGGCTATATCACTGACGCCAGTTTTGACTAGTGAATAATTTATTTAGAAGCCACCAAACTGTGAATCACCACAACAGTTTGAAAAAGCGATAAGAGCAATTTTATCGATAAGAAATTTGTCGAGAAGTCAATTAGAGGCACTCTTGTTGATTTTTATGATTCATGCATGGTAGTGCTTTCTGTGAAGAGTGTGTATGGTAGTACTTTGTGATTCATGTATGGAAGGTAATTTCATTTACGGTTGAGTGTATTGGCGGTCAAATGCTCAAATCTTTTTAAGGAAATAATGGCAACAGTATCACAGTGTTACATTTTCTTCCCGTTCCACTGTTGATATATGACCGAGGTGTTCGAGGCTATTTTTTTAAAGATTTTTTTTCAACATATTAAAATTGTCGGCGTGGTATTTAAGGGAATGGGAAGTAACTTAGACAATTGAAGCAAAAATTGTTGAAACAATCCAATCGTTTTCAAAAGGCCTTGGTTTGACTCCAGTGAAGGAGGCCAGCTAAATAACTGATACCATAAAGGTTCGCGATCAAGCAACAAATGAATGGGCAGTTCAGGGGGAATCTTCTTAAAACAAGGACTGGATTCCACTGTCGTCTGAAGCGAGTTCTACCCTGTCTCGGCCTTTCCTCCTCATCATATTCCTGTCTTCTATCCTATGGCTGGTGGTATAGGATAGGTTCTCGACGCTAATCGCGAAAGATCTATGAGTGCCGAAAATACTGCTGTTCTTTTTAAAAATCAAACGGCTGTGCACCAATAATATCTTTCCGTTTTTCTTCAAAGAGGGGTAGAGAGATATATTTCACATAAACGAAGGTTTTGAGAAAATGTGCAAAAAGTTGAACATATTTCTTTAGCGTTATTAATATGAAGTGCTTCGGGATGGTGTTTTCGAATGTCAAAACTTGCGATCAGAGATTTCCAAAGCGTTCATTTGCGACAGTCATGATAACGCCATATTTGATATGAAGTCTTTAGCGAAGAAAGTTTCTGATGTCTTGCTAGAGCGCTTCGTCAAGCGTTCGATTGTTGAAAAAGATTTGCTTTTCCTTTTCCTTTTCCTTTTCCTCTTCCTCCTCTACGATGCATAGAGTGTTCAGTTTTATGAGGATTATCATAACGCCCGAAAATAGCATCATTCCACTGCATACACACAATGCAATAATAACGGTCTTTGAAATTTTTCGCTCTGAAAGAGAAAACATAAGAAGGCATGGAATAGAAAGAAAAACGGTAGCAGATAGACTAATCGTGCTGAACGCTCATTTTAGAGAGTGCAAGGAAACCTATACGTTTCTGTGATAAGACACCAATGACTTTCTTCATTAATCAGAATAGGTAATTCTTCTGCGTCATGCCTGCATGGTATGGACACTTGACCACTGGATGAGTCATGGCTGCAGAATTGGGGATTCTACCAATCTTGAATGTTGCTGCAGTTGCAATCAACGGCACGAAATGTAATCAAAATATTTTACTGGAGCACATCTGGTTTCACTATCGTCCCTTCAACCTCTTCTGAAAGTAACAACATCCACTAAGAGTTCATTGACAATATGAACTCAAACTTCGTTTTAACTATCGCTTGTCATAAGTCATTATTCTGATCCTTTTATGCTCATGAATCAATGGTTACAGATGTCAGGGGAAAGGGATCTTGAGAGGAGAGTGAAGGAAGGGGGAATGGAAATTTCCTCTCTTATATTCATACTCGAAAAGACAACTAAGTCGTGATCAGAATCATTTTTTCTCATGTTCTTTATGGTTTACGTTTTTGAATTTACCTCGGACTCGGAATAATCAGCACGACAATGAAAAAGAAAGCGCAACCGTGGAAACGAATGAAAGCACTTATATATGTGCGTAATTCTGATGCTCTGTCGACTTCAGATCACTGGACCCCACCCAGTTGAGGTATGATGAAGCCACCGCTGTAATCTCATGCATCATTCAACCTCTGACAACCATCATTGCAGGAGTTTACACTCTATGTAGATGTGACCAAATGCATCCAAAACAATGAAATACAAAATGACATGGTCAAAATGCGAGTATAATCCGTGCTGCTTACAAAACTATGGAAGAACGCTGCAGGATATCTCTATCATCGGAAGCTGATTGAGAGCAATTTCTTGTGTAAGCACGCATGAAGAATTGTATGTGTTAAGTGATGCTCACGTTTCCCTTTAACCTTAGAGGAAGGCTCCACGGCAATATTGTTTCAGATCCTGGATTGAAAATTGAACGTATGTGTAGACGTTCATTGCATTTGGTTCTTCTGAATATAGTAGACAGTTAACGCAACTGACAAGCGAACATACCACGAGAAATTGATGGCTGCGTGTTCGCAGAGTGCGCGATGCCTGAGAAGGATCGACTCTCGTCCACATCTGCACTGGGTCTGTCCCACCTGAAAACGACACACTGATCTAAGTCACTGTCATCTTATTCCATCTTTCCACCTCTACAGTAATTTTATATCTCGCATCTGAGTAGTGGCACGAAATATCCCGTGCATACCGTACTACGTACCAAATGCCGAAGATTTATTGCCTTTATTCACTGATTCAAATTCGATGCCTTCAGTTTCAAATCATAAACAATATCACAAACTCTTGCTACCGAGAATTCGTCTTCATTATCTCCGACTGTTTAACTGCCTCACTGTGATGATATTTCATAGTTTATAAAATGGTAAATGTCTGTTCACTGTTTGAAAATGAAGTAGTCTTCTTACATCGGCCAATGAGTAATGGCGCTCTGAGGAAAGAGCCGGACCATCAGATGCTTCGCGAGGCAACGTTTAGGAGATTGGAAGAAGCAACTACACTGGGGTGGAATTAGTTCCCCAGTTGCTTTGTTTGGGATTACTACATATGACAAGGTTTATACAATTCGCTGCGGTCTGCGAATTGTGCACTTCAGTACACTGCATTAGGACCGAAACTTTTGTCCGGCAATCGATGGCAAATATCCGGCTACTGAAATAATGATAAACATCTGTGCATTGACCTAATTGTTAGCGATGCAGTGGAATGTTTAAATTATGAGCCATTAGTGGAAGATGAGAATGGTGTGTTTCTAGCTGATTCCACTAATCTCAAAGTTGGTTTTCTTGCAAGCTCATCTATGCACAACGCTGACTTTCTTGGTAGTTCCGCAGTGCTCAACGGTGATTTTCTAGCTGGTCCTGTTGCGTTCAACACTGACTTCCTTCGAGATTCCGTTCGTCTCAACGTTGACTTTCTTGTTGGTTCTGTTGTGGTCAACGTTGAATTTCTTGCTACAAAGAGGAACTCAATGGACGTTGGTAGCGGTTCGAGGGATTGAACGACCAAAGAAGGAGGCATCAATGCTCCCTCGCTTCCCGTCGAATTCTGAAATTGATCTTTTTGATTGCATAAGTGCACAGCAACTGTAAAAAGCTGATATAAATGAAATATCCGCATATTACTTCGCATAAATTTCACTATTTTAATTCAACCCTCCATACTTTCATTGTCTTCTTGTTCACTGCCGTCACTTTGAACATTTTTTCGCCATTTTTTCAGGTGATTGCACAGACATAAACCTGTGTAAAAACAAATATCAAAAACAGAAACGTTCAAATAAGGTCGTGAAAGAACCTACAAAAGAGGCAAGTGAAATGGTAGCAATTGCTCACCTTGCCTGTTCCAACGTTCCTCCTTGAGCGTTTTGCAATCGCGTTTTGAATGTCGTCTTGTGAGGAAATAGGTGGATAAATTATGGAGTTATTTTCTAGAACAGTCGGCAATAACTGCAGGCTAATTATTGGAAGATTTCTTAAGTTCGATTTTTTGCAATCGAAACTAGTGTAATTTCTCCTCAGAGTGAATTGCGATAAATTTAATAAAAACTTTCCTACAACATATTTGAGCTAGTATCAGGAATGCATTCATCTGAAAACTGTCGATGGATTGGCAGGTAAGAGCTACTGCGCATAAAACACCTTTTTATATGAGTGCGAATGTCTTGACACCGATCATATCTTATAAGTTCTCCGATTGCAACCTCGTCTACACTTCA
>JAAVTS010001151.1:26261-48925 GCA_022845575.1 Baylisascaris ailuri
AATTAGTGTAGCTGCAACTTACTTTGAACAGGACGCAGAGCCAATAGCGTTTCGCTGGGCACTAAATTTGTCGGCTGCTGATAGCGCATTATGGTTGGGGAGTATTTTTCAAGTTCACAGTTCGTCGCTGTAAGTACTTGGCCCTAAAAGAGATGCTTTTATGGCTCCTGAAACATGGAGAAACAGTACAAAATTTTGGTAGCCGCATTGCTAGCAAATAGCTGGTGACGATCTCATTGCGCTTGCTTCACTCCCTTTATTACATGGTGCTTTAAGCGTTCGAAAACTTCGGGAATTTTTCGATAAGCTACAAATGAGGCATGCCATTCCACAGATAAAGGTTTCAACGTTTACCGAATGTGTTTCGTCAAGGCGTGGCCTTCCTTTTCGATGCGCAAAAGTTCGTATTCGTGCTTGTTCTTTAGTGGATGACGGAGACGTTGCCACATGATCCTTGAATTAGAACGAAGCTCACTTGAAGCACTTCATGCTTTTAATGCGGCTGTCGGACTACAGATATCTATCTGACTAGTGTGATCATAGCAAAGTCCACAATTGCATACTGTCACTGTCACAGTATGAGGCATCAAGCTAAGATTGATGACTGCTTTCTCTAGCAAAAAAACATGTTTAATTCGGATGGTTGGGTGGCTGAAATCATGAGCTCAGGAGGTGCACAGGCGTTGAGCGATTATTCATAGCTTTACGGATGATTTCATGGTGAGAAACATACCTCCCTAGAAAGCTGAGGTAAATCTCTTTGAAGAAGGCTGAGGCCAGAGTAGAAGCGAAAACGATGACTTTTGTGTTTAAATAAGCACGTGAAATCTGAGACATCGCTCTAACCTACCTGAGCGGAATACGGATTTGGTTGATCAAGCCTTAGAAACGAAAGAACGCCATCATCAGCTGAAGCGTTGTTGCTTACAGGTGAATTACTTCTCACAATCGGTAACCTTAGCTGCCCCATCGGTGGTTGCATGTCGCCTAATTTGGCGGCCATTTGCCTCTGCGAAGATGCCTGCTCCACCATATGTGGTGCACTACGCCCTACACTCGAATGCACCGTTTCTCGTAAGAGTGGTACTGCAACAACGCTGCGTGCAAAACCGTCGATCATTGGTGGAGTGGGCTGTCGTTGCGCTTCAATCCCTCGATGTATCGCTGCTTGTAGGTACTCTGTCGGAAGGTGCTTCGGTAGCCGTTTCATGGAATTTGGACCCATAATACGTGGTGATGACGGAGAAATATTCGTTGACGCGATACCGATTTGTCGGATTGCTTGTGGAGATCTCATGCCAGAAGACGAAATATCAGTGGCCTCCTTAAGCGATGCATCTATCGTATTGCTCGATAACGCATATGTATGCGTTTGTGATGTTGAAATGTTACGCATGATTGGCATAATGAGAACACCTCTTGCAGGTGTAGTGGGCGTGCTCATAGTCGCGTTTGCCGTTCTAGTTGTTTGCTGCAATAACTTTCTGCAGTAAGCCATTGAAGCTATGAAAAATGTTGCCATTGAATTTAACTGAAGTGATTACTTCTTACTATCGATTGCTCGATTGCCCAAGGATTGACTGCAAGTGATCATTAGCCTCATTGACTACCCAACATTGAGAAGGCGTCACTTTTCTCACTTTTGAAGAAGTTCTGAGTAGTCATATTTGCATAAAAACTGCGCGAATTTTATGAGTTAAGAGATCGCTTTTGTGGTAATGCTGTCGCCTGCATTCTTGAGACGATGAGGCGCATAGCCATGTTGTCGGAGAATTTCACAAAACTGAGGAAGTGAATTAGAGAACTGACGAAACTGTGGTCACGAGAACTATCTTAAACGCACCAACTAAACAATGGATTTATGAACATGTGAAGCAGAGAAATTTGGGCAATATGTGGAGCAAAAAAAACACGTGTCACTGCGCTATATACAAAAGAAGAGTGTCTGTGTGGTCGTTCCCTCCAACAGCGTGTTATAAGTAGTTGAGTTGGACGAACAAATGTTCCTGTAGAAGATATGTATCACAAGTCGACTCCATTAAAAGGCGAACGCATCATTGCATGTGTCCTGTTGTTTATCGAAGAACTACGAAGCTGGTTCATAAGCTGATAGGAATTGCGAGAATGCATATTCCTCCAGCTTTCACTTTTTTCTCCCTCTATTCATTTCAAACAGATCTGATGGATGTGATTCCAAAGGCTAGCTTTCAGGTTCACGTTTACAATAAAATGATCACATTTGCACAAGCTTTTGGGCAGTTTTTTTTTCTTCCTGTGTGTAAGCTTCATTTTGTGGCCCATAATTTTAACAACTTACAAATGTAAATAGCGTGCTGAATAAGAGTTTACTACCTGTACTTGTGCGGCGTCAACAACTGCGCTTAATTCGCTGTCCCATTTTGTTTTCAGTTCCGCCAATTGTTCACTGAAGTCTTGCCTGAAGCTTTCCATTTGCTCTATTCGGTTTTTGAACTCCATTATTTTTGCATATTTTTCGTTGACTTCCAACTCTCTTGCTTGGAGTTGCTGTAAACGAGAAAGCACTAATTCTTTCATTAATCTCAACGAAGAAATGATTTCATTTTCGTTAGCATTTTCCTTCACCTTATATCATAGATGGGAAAGAATCATGCTCCTCTAGAGGAAAAGGAGTGAAACAACGCAGGTAATTGTAAATCGAATGGTTGATGAACAGACAACCAAAATAAGAGGAAAGATGTGAAAGGGAGATGGTTGCGAGTAAAACGAATGGTTATTTCTGTACTTTACACAGGAACAGACCCAGCTATGTCACGGAATTATTCTTGGAGGTTTCATAGTACATTAAGAAATGCTGAATATTTAATGATCTGAAAATCCAGTCGGGATTTGAGGAATGGGTCAACGGATAAATGATTCACAAGATATGCGTTCATGTCATTATATTCTGAAGTCTTGTAAAGATTTTCGAACTTTCTTCAAATGACTCATCGTCAATATTATTCTGCAAATGACAGTCACCTCAGCGCCATCTATAGTCGGAAGGAATGCTGAAGAAAGATAAGAAAATACCTGTGTAAGAACTTTTATCGCTTCATCTTTCTTTTGCCGATAACGAGCAGCTGCGAGAAGATTGTCATGGCGTCGCTTATCTCGTTTTGCTTTCGCTTCAGAGCTCAGTTCTTGCTCTTTCTGAAGGAAAGAAAGGAAGGTGGTGGTTTTTGATAGGCACAATGTTAATAAGGGTTAACTTTCTAATATGTTCTTGCAGGTAACAGTTGAAGGTCTGTCCTCATGTGATTTCACAATATGCGAAGCAAAAATAATTGCATGAAAGTTTCTCTGCATCAAATATCAAAATAATAATTGATGCTTATTTCAGCGGTGACAGACCAGTAATGAAGAAGAATTATGAATCAACAAGGAAAGAAAGAACACTGAATTTTGATGTCTTTTATGATGACATCATGCAGCTATGACTAAAAAAGCTTATGATACAAGAGGAAAGGCTTCTTTCTTTCGGCTAAGATGGTTATCGTCGGAGGAATAACGAAGGTCGCAAGGACACTGTTAAGTTGTGATCGGTTCTAACTTCTACAGCATTTGAAAAGCAAAAATAACCTAGAAAACTGAGACCAGTGAAGAGTGTTCCCGGGGATTTCGCACTTATCGAAAATCATAGAGCAGCGGTTGGAGGAACTCACCTGCGCGGCATCTTCCTTGCGAGGCCGACCACCTTTTTTCTTTGGAGCTGTCGTATTGACGGAAAGCGTATTAGTGTCAACTATTGATGAGCAGGTATCACTGTCTATCGGTGAAGTGATATCGTTCATTTTTTGTGCACTTTCCAAGAATAGATTTCTTTTGCCGTCTGCAAAATGACACCGGTACTTTTGATGACGATTAACGCAACAACTACAGAATGCTTAGATAGAATTCACTGTCTGCTCTGTTTAAGGCGACAATTTTCTAATATGGCCTTTTTGTTCAATTAGAGAATGCGGGAGAAATTTACCTTCTTTCTAGAGTGAGAGTTCAGAGATGATTTACATGGAAGGAACGAAGGAGACTTATAATCTATCTGCACATACGAAGAGATCATAGGATAAACGCTACATAGATATTTTAAGTAAAACCGAAGTAGATATACAGAAGTATTTGAACTGGACTGTAGAAAAGGCAGAAAATATGCATATATTCATTGTTCACCGATTTAACCCAAGAGCTAGAGCGACGCATGGAAACGTGGAAATGAATGAGCGCCTAAGACACATTCACCTTATGCAAAAATCGACTCCATTAACAGTGATCCACTGAGGTGTTCATTTAGAAAGTGGGCTCTTGCTGCAAAGGCAGCTTTGAAATAAGCGTAGTAGGGCTTCAAATGAAATTTTAAAAGTTATATGAACGGATGGTAGTCGTTTCGAGAATAAGATTTGGATCTTTCGAAAGAACATCATGACAGAAGATGCAAAGCACGATCGAAACGTGTGATCTTGTTGTATTTTCCAACGTACTGCAAGCGCACTAGTGAATTTGTTGATTTTTGGCATATGACTTTTAGAATATTAAATACCAACCAATATTCGCCGAAATGATCAAAAATATGCGTTTGAAAAAAATCTGCAAAAAAGCCGTACGATTAATCTTAGCTGCTTTTCGATAACCAATTATTTCATCATGCAGTAAATAGCATAATTAAAATGAAAATTTGTTTGATGGCGTCTTTGACATTTCTTCTCTAAAAGCAGCAAGTACTTGTTTGTGTGCATAAGCAAACAGACAATCTGAACTCATTTCAAAGAGTTCATTACAATTTAAAATAACTTCTTCTATAAGTCTAAAGCACCGCTGTTACGAAAGAAATAATAGTGTGCAATGAATATTATATCATGAGCCGATAGTGGGAATTGATAAAGGACGTGCGGTTAGGGCAAGCCGCATTTGACGTTTCTTACAGAGCAATGACACGTCGACTGTTGTTACCATTTGATTTGAGCATTTGTCAATGTATAAGTAGATAACGTTCAAGAAATGATATGAAGTGCACGTTTTCAAAGACCATGGAACAATGAATGCTAAAGCATTTTGCGGTTGCAGTGCTTGAACGCTTTGTACGACTAACACAGCGCTAGTTGCAAAAAAGTCAATGCTATGATTCCTCCTATGCAATTTTCTAGCAACTGATAGAAGTAGGAAATGATTTTCCATGTTTATTAAGTTGGATATTTTAAAATTCTGACATTTATTTGATAACAAATTTGCGTTATCTCGGCTGAAACCAGACTCTGCCTGAGTATGCCTGAGTGCCTGAGTATCACAAACGGTCTAGAGAGCAACAGCTATGCAAAGCGTATCACACACTTTCAATATCTTTGCGTTAATTTTTCATAAACAGAATTATTGGGATCGTAGGGTTTCTATCTGCGTGCATGCATTTATTTATTCGTTGGTAAATGATGAAACAGAAAATGTCCTGCGATGATTTGATAAGTATCATAACCATAGCAAAGGTAGTAAATTAAACTTTGGCGTTTAACAAGCGATTTTTATGGAGTCAGGAACACTGAAAAATTCAGATTTTTATATCAGCATTTGCAATAGCTAAGAATGAAAGAACATTTGCTTACGAAAAATGTGCATCCATTATTCCGCCTGTCTAATGAAGTAAAGAATATTTACTACGGTTTACTGGCTACTTTGTGTGGTATTCGTATGGCTCTTTTCGAATTGTATATTTGTGCATCCACTTTACTAATTGTATATTTGCACATCCACTTTCGGAGCCTAGAATCCCAGCTTTTCAGTCTGCACAACGATCAAAACAGATCACATGGCTTGTTGTGCTATGTCTTGGTCAACATGGTTTAGCTCTGCACCTTCCTATTAGCACTTTAACGAAAAAAAAGTTGCAATCGTTTATTCGATCAACTTTGCGGGTTTAGTATAAAAACATATTTGCGCGGGATGAATTAGAGCACTATCGTTTAAAATTGAAGAAAATTAAGTGAATGTATGTGGAACTACTACAAAAGTTTCTGTATCCAGTGACTGGTGCGATTAAAAACTTTTAAAGAAATATTCATCGTACAATGAAAGAAGGCGAACTGCGATGTTGAATGATAGAAAACGAATGGGCAATATTCCACTTTCTACAGGCAGCGTGAATCATTTTCGGTGTTCATATCCGTTGCATTATCAGTTGACGGCATATAATCGTTCTTTCATCGTTACGAAACAGGCAATATAACTTTGTCCTAGTCGTTGCTATCAACGCTGTTAGTCTGACATCAAAAAATGTACCAAAGTACAAAGACGAAAATATTCTGTGTGCTGCCAGATTAATATCTTTCTTTGCTGCAACACCTTTCCGCTGCAGTCACTGCGGTCCAATTGAAGAAGAGAAAGCAGTCCATATCATGAATGAACTTAGCAACAAGAAAGGCTTCATAACTTCCCATCTGTACCAACCTTCTTGGGACTGTCTGTCGACGCCTGTGTTGTTATCTTCTCAAGAAACACAGAGAGAAGCCATCTTTTATTCACTATTCTGAAAGATCGGATGAATCTCCCATTAGCAAGCCGGAACACTATATGAGGTTTCGTGGCAGTTTCTTTGACAACGCTGAGTGGCGTGCACACATGTGAAGATCTTTTTTCCCCGATTCTACGTGTTCTGGCAAGACCATGGGAGGTATTCGTGAAGACCAAGTCTTTCGACCCGGATTTGTGTGCAGATACACCCGATTTCTCTGTATCCATCTACCAAGTTCCTCCAAGTCAAGAGCAATTACCGGATTTAGCAGAAAATTTCGCAACAGACATGTTGCAGTAAAACGTTCAGAAACTATTCATAAAGAAACATACGGAGATTCTCACCCTTT
Organism: Baylisascaris ailuri; assembly: GCA_022845575.1. Lineage (NCBI taxonomy): Eukaryota > Metazoa > Nematoda > Chromadorea > Rhabditida > Ascarididae > Baylisascaris > Baylisascaris ailuri. The sequence goes on from JAAVTS010001151.1 coordinate 33,125, forward strand.
CTTGTTGCTTCGGCTATCTGATAACCGTCTGCTGATGACCACTTCTTGAAAAATGCAGTTCATAAGAATGCATGCTGTGTCAATTCGCTGTCATATTTGTAATGCTGGCAAAATAAAATTTTTATGCACTAACACTCCGTTTCCTCTATTCTATTCCTAATTACGATGTGCTGAACGAGAATTTTCAATCACAGTGGCTGGAGAAGCATTTGGAAAGTTGCAAAAATACTTCATCATGAGCCCAACCTGCGCCCTGCACCTCACGTTGGCCAAACGTCATTTTCGGGTTGCATTTGAGAATGCTATACCTAGCAGAGTATTCAACGGTTCTTCAAAGTGTTCTTGCACTCGGTATACTCCATCCCTTTTATACTTCATGTTTGCATTTGTCATAAAATGCAATTCTTCCTCCAATCCTCTCCGGCTATTCTTCGAATAACTTGAGATTTCCATATTTTGGAAGAGAACCTTAATGGATTCACCTACTTATTGAAATTGTGGTGGAAAATGTTTCCATTTGGGAAACGCCATGCATCTCATATTTACTTCTGATATGAACGTTTTCTTAGGCCAAAAGACGCAATTTTTTTCTTCCTTGGATGATTGTTGTTATCATTTGCTGCGTTGTTGCTATGGTCGACCCAGAACTTCATTGGAGGCTGCACGGTTCCATTATCGTTAAAAGAAAAATAAAAGATGTGTACCTTACATCTATGCTTTTTGATTTCAAATTGTTAAAGAAAGTTCAGAAACGCTTCATCCGCATGTATTGCTTTTTGTAAATTTCATTGTCGTTTATTACAGCCAAGCTACACTGCCAGGCTTCTACTGCTTTTCCGGCATCTTGCTGTAAGAAATACGTTCCTCATAGTAATCGCCTTTCCTCTTAGTCGTCGTGACACAAATGCGAACTCGCCGGCGCCGTTTGCTACCCCTTTTTCCAATCACGAGCCGCTGAACGAATATGTCCGGTAACTGGTTTAGGGCGGGATGTTCTATTGCGCAGTTTCAGCAGCTTCATGTGACACGTCCAATAACGGTTTCTACAACGCACAGTGCAGGTCACGTTACCAATTTTGCTTGCGAAAGTGCCGAATGCCCAAGTGCTTTCTCCTCTTCAATAATCCTTGGTGTGCGCGGTGATAGAACCTCAGTGCCAGGGCAGTGACCACTGTGACTGTCCAGGAGCTTGGCATCTTGTCTGATACTCAAGAACTGCTGGATCTCGGTATGAGCTCTTTGAGTGTAGCTTGTGAGCTATCCTCCATTTTGCGTAAAGCACGAGCATGAATGTCAGCGTCTTCTGGAATGTGAAGGCCGCAGTTCCATACCAGAAAGTTCATCTGTTCCGGTGTGATGGTACTGAATTCAGTTTTCTCGTGATGTCGATTAACAATCCCCGTGTAGTCGTCAAGAGACAAGCTGTTGCGCTGAGCTCTGAGATAGATGTAGCGATGGGAAAACCGACGTGTTGTACCCGAACAGCTCTTCTATCGTCTTGACGGTGTCATCCAGGGAGAATGCGGGAGCTCTGTTTGGCAGAATGTGGTTATTGAAGCGGGCGTACGTAGTGGCGTCCAGTTTCGAGACGAAGAAGCGGGCCCCCGTTGCATCATCGAGTGTCGCCCCGTCTAAACAACGGAGCACAGCAGAAAAAATTCCTGCTCCGTAGTCACTCATGAGATGAGCTACTAGATCTCTCGTTTTGAATTTAAAAGAAATGTTCATTCGTCGTGCAATTAACAGCTCATTTGTGTCGATAATGAGGCAATTATAGCGTGTAAAACTTTGTGAATTGCCACAAAACGCTATGAAGAAGTTTCTTCGAAGTGTTTACGATGCCGTTTTGGCGACGTTTGCGCTAAAGTGAGGACCATAGTTTGAGGAATCTGATCGCTGATCACCTCAAGCTGTTGCGAGGGTGTTCCGGAGTTTCGCGCTACCATGTGCTCCAGCCGGAAGCAGGATAGAACTGCGAACCTAATCTGAAATCTCAGTTTGCTCAACTGCTCCAAACTAGTTCCATGAACAGAAAAGTTCGAAGAAAAGAAGGAGAAAACTGTGCGTTCCCCTTCTTTTTCTCCTACATAAGGTAAGACACCTCGAGCAAATAATGGCAGATACCTTTAAAAGCTAGCTCTCATCGGCTCTCGTCCAGATTTGACATTTCCTTTAAGAGATGAAAAACACGGCTGAGCTTTCGTAAAATCCCTTTGTACTCATCTATGTATCTCAAAACTTTTCAGGCAAAGATTTTTAGTGATATGCTCCACCCGTTCACAGCAGAGGTTGCCTTGGAAATTGGAGTAATTTTTCCTATCTTCAAATCCTGATGTCGGGAAGCTGCTCATGATGCTGCTACGAAAAAATTTCATGCGCACAGCTTCCCGTGACAACACTAAAGAGAAAATTATAGAAAAAGACAGACATACCTGATGCCCGGCGAGAAAGCTTAGGATTGGATCGATAAGCACTCGAAGAAGCATTGTGCATCTGTAACTGGAAAAGCTGCCTTAGTATCACATTTGTGGGAATGCTAGTTTAAGGAGGCGATTTCGTTAAGGAAGCCATACAATACTAAGGTGCTAGACACCGACTGACTGCATTCTTAATTGTTGTGATGATGATATTGCACGCTGTGTTGTTTGGAAAGTGACTTTTTAGCAAGCTTAAACCTTTCTTGTCTTATCTTTTTTAAATTTATAGTAGCTATTACGAACATGCGTTTCGTTATCGCCAATTACTGGTTATCAGGAAATGTATATGCAGTGTTCATAAAATTGATTGTACTGTTGCACGGTTTTGAGCAACTTTTGGCATCTAACGCCTTAGAAGGACTTCATTGTAGAGAAATGGAGTTGAGTAAGTGAAGAATTGCATTAGAAGATGCTCAATTCATTGAAAACAATGTAATGAGAGACGCATTCCGTAGCTGATAACAGCAATGATCCGTTGCATCAAAGAGTATCATAAGGCCGCGAAACTAGTGCATTTCGTTAATGGGAACTTCGATTAGACTGCTCATTTGCGACGAAATCTTAAACAAGGAATAATTTTACCTTATGATTCCAAAGAGTCGCATAACCACGAAAAAATTTCGTAAGAAAAAGCATCCATCCCGATGGATGAGTAGAAAAATACACCAAGAAACGTATAATGATGCGACGATAGCAAAAGTGCCAACGTTAAGCATGACTTTCCATATTGGAAAACGTGGGCGGCCGTCGTTACTGAGGCGATTTTTTCCTTGAAAGGAATTGGTAGGGCTTGGTATTCGCTTGAGCAATACAACTGAAAGTTGCTGGCTGTACTGATCAAGAATACGTCTTTCTCAAATAAAAGGTGACGCGTGAAGATTTACGTTCAATAATTCGTGTTGGATAGAGTAGTGCAGTGGCAGCAGCTCAAGGATAAATAATGAGTATTACTGGTCGATTACAGAGGAATACTCAAAGAGTAGTTAATTACTAGGAGCAGAAAACGTTAGCTGTTTCGAAACTGGAGCTCCCTGACCTTCCAGACCGTGGCGCCCCTTGATCCTCGTTCAGCACCCGAATGACGGGACTGGGCCCGAGCAATTTCCGTTGCCCTGCCCAATTCCACCTTCACTTCCGTCAGATACTCCCAATCCTGCTTCGATTTCTTCCTCTTGCCTCCTTTTTTGGGCACATTTCCTTCCACCGTTTTTTTCTATTTCCGCTGATGATGCGTTGATTTCTCATTCTCACTAACGTCGCTGAATTGTCAACCCTCTATTTAGCATGCAACAGCTCCAGCGAGTCGTCACGATGGTATGATGACACTCACCACTCACGATAGTAACTGTTAGAAGTGGAGGTCGTTTTAGGAGATTTTCGTCTGTCTTGTTTTTTGTGCTTCGTTTGATGAAAAGTGGTGGATGTGTTCACGAGAATGATAACCTCTAGTTTCACTGGAGGTTTTTGTTATCTTTTTTCCCAATTCCCCTCAAGAAAGCTGCTCAAAAAACCTTTTAATGGTGCTTTTTTGTGCAGGTCGTATTATGTCGTAAATACATACCTGTGATTACCAAGATGATCAGCGTCGCGAAGTACACAGTGAGAACGACGATATATCGACTGTGACCCATCCTGCGGAAGCATAGTTCAAAGTTACAACCGGACCACTCGCGTAATTTGGGCACTTGAATCAATGCCATTGTCACGAGCGAATGCGCCACTACTATCACGAAAATAGTCCAGCTGAATTATGTTTGCTAATTTTGCAAACCATCACTACTATTTATATCATTTGCTAATTTTTCGGAATGGCGCCCTATTCGATTGTCATTTCCGTTTCTTTGTGTGGGTGCCCGTCTATCTGACGGCACTTTTGATTTAGGAATGGCCGACAGTCACGTAGACTGATCCCGTATTGGCTTTCCAGTTCATCTGTATATTTGCAAAGCACTTATCCGCACATACGTATTGTGGAATGGCACTACTTGCAGCCGATCGAGTCTCGGAAAAAATGAGCTCTGGTAGAAGATACAAACACTATTAATTCCTACTGGTCTGATAAGTGGGGTGGACAGAGCGCATACTGCGCCAGCACCGATGTTGTGCTTCTGCATTTGACAGCGTTTTGGGGCTTCGCGATTTGAACAGCGATAACGCCGGAACAATCGTTTTTCTTTACTCAGCCAAACGAAGCTAGGAAATGGCCGCCTAATGGCCAAAAGAAAATTGTCCCAAAAAATTCATCGGAAACTAGGCTGCTTGCATGAGGGTATGTAAGCAGGTGTACATGCGTCCGATTTTGGAAAATTCTTTATGCACTTCCCAGAAAGCATTGAGCGTTACGAAATCGTAAAGCGGTTACTGTAAACGAGTTGAGCAAGAGGCTTGAAACGTGCTATGCATAGTCTCCTTCGAAACGAGAGAGAAGATAGGAAGCAAGTGTTTTGAAACGGTGTGACTAGGCAGATAGCTCCTACTTCTGATTCCAGCGGAAACCTATTTCTTCAAAATTTATTTAAGCATATTCAATGCAACTATAGCTGATAAAACCTACCTTAGAACGATCAAATATATGCATCGCTTCAAAGTAACCGTTTTTCTGTAGCTGAACGGTTTCCATATGGCATAAAGCTTAAGAACGCTCAAAGAGACACAAGAAACCATAACAGACCAGGCGCCTCCACTGGCTAGGTTCTCGATGATAGCAATAACAATATCACTGCAATGGGCCTCACAATCAGTGAACATTTTCATATAAACAGCGCCTTCGACCCGCTCAAGTGGTCTTCGATCAGATTTGTAATCACACTCGCAAATTTTCCCTATCAACGTACGACGTTGGGATAATTTCGCGCTTTATGATGTAATTTCGTACGATGATTATGACGAAATATGTCGCGCAAACTTGAGTGTTAGAATTCTGCATTCATAGATGACCCGGCATCGTGGCGACAAGATACTTTCTATTCACACTTGGGCGGAAACCAGTCTTGTTGGAATTGATCAATCGGTTTGATTGCTGGTATAGAAGATCGACATATCTAGTAACTTCTGTTCGCGAATTTTTTATCTTTAGCTTCACTGCTACAGACTTAATACATCCAAGCAGACTGCTAAACAGATAAAAAGTTGGCAGAAACGCGGGATCAGGGGTATATGTCACAACGTACGGTTTCTTTTCCGAATGAGCGTATCATCTGTTCATGTAATTTTTCTAAAGCTTAAAAGATGTCTATAATCTATACGATCATGTTCATTTTATTTTACAATTCCTGTAAGATTAGGCAGTTTAATCTCTTTCAGCATTCAGCAAATTTTTCAGGATGTTGTCCCTGGAATGAGGCAAGCTAACTGTTGGATTTTTTGCTGCGCTAAAATTTCATGGCTGTCAGGACGTAAATATTCGCGACATGTGTACTCACTTGACATGTTCCACATGAAGCACATAGAAGGACGTCACCAGTGCAGATATACAGTACAAGATATCTGCGATGGTGCGGTTTACGAGCAAGAGATAAAACTTTCTGCTGGCTTGTCTTGTGATGATTGCGCGACACGCTCCAATCACAAAGACGGTTGCAAATGGAATTGCGATGATCGCGATCGGTAGTGGCGCCCATCCAAAATAAACGCGGTACATAGCATCGATTCTTTCACGCTTGATTTGCTGAAACTGAGTCGTTCAAACATTGAGTTGCATTGGGCGACTAAAGCTGCAGTATAGAATTGTAATGTTTCCTTCGCTGTCACTAGCATAATTGATATGTGAGCAGTAACGCGCCTGCCATAAGTGTAAAAACATGGTTTTTGTATGTCGTACTGCACTTTAATTAAATTGTACCCGCGTTGTGAATGTAATCTGCTGTGTTCGGTGTCACAAACAGGGCGCGAAGAAGGAAAGTTGATGAAAGGAACTTGCCTGTTAATACTTCTGATTACTTATGGAGTTCATTTTCACAATAGCAAGAGATAGGCACATTGAAACACTTGATCAAATTCTTTTTTGCTTGTGCCAGAATATTTGCGCCTTCATCGCCTCTACATGAGTAAAGTTACCGCCAGATAACGGGATATAATATTAGTTGAAGATAATCGACTTTTAGTAGTCAAATATAACTAATTGCACATCGGTGAATTGAGCGTCGAATTTCATAATCGTCAACCTTCTCCTCTGTTCTCTTCCTGTTGCGACCCTGTCACCATCTTGAGCATGTTTCAAGCGTAAACATTACCAAAACTCAACTTTATGCGGGGAATTTGTGTCATGTATGTGTAAGGGTCATCTATCCTTATTAATCTACCCAGAGTTGAACAAAGAGTGCATACCTCGAATTGATCGAGTTGGTTGTCAATTGAGACATTATCGAAGCACTCCGTATGTATGGTCATTTTAGACATTGAGTCGGTGTGAAAGGTGCTGTTATAGGATCACAGTAGGCTGAAGACGCAGAGTGCTAATCACTGAATAAGAATAACACTCATAGGGCAACGCCGAGGCCACGAAATGGAGCGATGTTGCTAATGGGCCTAGCAGTGAATATTTTCAGCTGCAGAATATGGCAAGGTACATGTAAACAAGCTTCAGTGATATAAAATGACAGTGGCAGGAAGCATTGTCTTGCAAATATGTAGCGGCATGCTTATATCCAGAACATTTTGAGAATCGTTGAGAAGCGCTGCGAAAACTGCTTTTCTATTCGATCTCTAGAATCCAATCACGAAGGTTAAAATTGACAGAAAATTATTTCTTTCCAGGTAGCGCTGCAACAGTACGCTTCAATTATTCAAATGAAGTTTTCTATCTAATGAGATGAAAACTCAAAGGAACGTCTTTAGCAGCTGCCCATTACAAAGGTAAAACCCGAAAGTTGCCTAAGTCAGAATGAAACGAGAATTAAACCGGTTGACGACTGGTAATTGATTTGATGGCGAGGGGTGCCACATCATTGCGCTTCACATTATGTGTGTATTAATGGGCATGTTTTTGTTTTCTTAAACTCGACAAGGGAAGACGAACGATTCGACGCCAAATCGAAGTGGTCGTCGGAGGAATCATTATTTCGTTCATGATTTCTGAATGGCATTTCCAGATCACAGTGTAAGATGATTTGGATCTGTGCTGAGATGTGAAATGTCTTCCCCTCCTGCCACTTCTTCGTAATGCTCGCTTATGAATAATATTTTCAAAAGTCATGTCTCATATGCTCTTGATTTCTTTGAGCTGTTGCCCGCCAACCATGAGAAGTCCTATTTACAAAATGTTGCTCTATAGGCAGCTCCAGACCGATGTCATTAAAGCGCTTTTTTGGGATCGACGTGACCATTCGTGATGTGAAGACACCGCACCATGCCTGTTTGCGGAAACTGGTAAACACACAAAACTGCAACGCAAAATAAGGCTTATTGCGTTTTCTTCATATCAAAACCATATTTGCCGTTGATATCGAGAATGCTTTTCTTCAAATGGCATGGAACGGAACGAATCGCGATGTGTCAAGAATCTCATAGCTGAAGCATCCAGTGACACAGCTACGCAAACAAGCCATATCATCGTTTATCGCTATTTCTGAGTGTTGGTGCTGCTATTTCGTCATCGTTTCTACTTACGACAGTTATTCTCATCCACCTTTTGCAGTACGCTTTTCGATTGGATAGCGAATCGAGATAAATATTTAAGTACACAGCGTTATGCTGCAAATCGTGACCAAAAAGTCAACATTTGAGGCACGTCACGAATGAGAAGAAATTTTCTACCTGCAAGAATTGCTGCGAATTATCTTCATGAACGAGCGAGGAAGCAAATCGGCATGAGCCACAGGCACACTGCTCATGCTATCAATCTTCGAAGCAATGCATGTATAGAAATGAGGACAAGATATTACTGTAAACTTTTCTGGCTTAAACTGAAGGTAGAAACAAGCGTCTTGTTTTAGAATATGTTGCGAAGCAGTTCGTCGGCGCTTCCGCATTTTTGATGCCAGCTTTCAGAGATCTCCCTGCCAGACTTTACGAAAGCAGAACAAGGTTGCTAAAAGTATAGACCGCTAACAAAGCAACAAGATTGGAATATGCTTTCCTCATGGTGATACAGTTTTTCCCATTCCATAATACAAGAACTCTATTCCAGTGAACACAATTGGAACGCATTCAGGGATGCATCATCACTCGTCTGTCCCAGCGGTGTTAACGCTTGCACATGGAGAGACGAACTTCCGACGGCACTGCTTACATTGCCCGTGAGCCGATTATCCCTAATTGAAGCCCTAACATTTTAGCGGCTCGCTGCACTTAAAGCCTTGTTTAAGATCCGACTGAGTGAATTAATTTGCAAACAATTGAGACTAAACAACACTCTCTCCACACCGTTGTGTCACATCTATTGATGTCTGTCTTAAAGAAATGGAACGGTCGACGAACGTTTTTCAAGGTTTGTGAAAAATTCTCTGGGTGGGATCATGGTGGTGTACTTTCTGGTTTAATATCACCGAATATTTGAAGCGTGGAGAATCGGTCAGCGCTCAGAGCACATTTTAATTACAATCTACATTTAGTGTCCTTTCACGAGCGTTTAACTTTTTTCCTCCTCTTTTTTCAAATCTTCATTCGCATTTTGCCATATTCAAAAATTTTTTCACACTTCAGAAACTCGAGAGTTCTTTTTCAACTCAGTAGTTTTACGAGAAAGAGGAAGAGGCAGCTGTTCGTGAAATCAGAAAATGTAGGGCAGCGAGCGAAAGCTGAATGAAATCTTTTGATGATGGCAAGTGATAGCAGCAATTTTGAAAAACGGCGTCGCCATTGGAAGGAGCACATCACTGAGCCTCTTCCCTCATAGAAAAAAAATAAAATAAAATAAAAAATTCACAATCAATGTCCCTAAGCAGCAGTTTCCATTTTGCTTTTGTGTCAGGGCGAACCGAACACTGCCAAGAAGCTCATTACTATTCCTATGTTTGTTTTTAGGGGAAGAATATTTTTTTAGAGGTGTGTACAAGTATGGACATTAAGAGGTTCGTCGATCTTGGCCCTCTAGGTGCAATCATTACCAACTTATTAGTCGAACATGTTTGAACTCCACATTCAAACTCTTCAATCTAGAACAGACAATTTAAGCTTTGAGAACTTCTCTTGCGAATCTGCATTATCGGAAAAGATTGTCAATTTTCAAGGGATGCTTTTATTAGCGCACTTTATGTAGAAGTCAGAAGCACTCTTAGAATAAAGAGTGCCGCCAAAAACAACCAGTTTGACAGTTTAGATCATGTTTTATTGAAGTTAGCATTCCAACAGCAGAGCAATAAACAATGAATTGGATAGTTTTTCAATATCTTTGATTAAAACGCATCATTCTAACAACAGAGTTACAAGGAATCTGGCGTGAAGGTGTTCTGGAAAATTGGGCAGTGGCCGGCGAGTAGTTGCATGAACATTTCGTAAACAAATTCTTCTGCCTCGTCAATTTTGCTGTAACTAAGATGCAGGATCATCAAGCCCAAAAAGGAGCTTCTAATATATGCGAAATCTTTTCCGTAGCTCTGTCATGACGAGATGAGCTTCTGTCGATGGAACAACGCCTTTGACCTTAACTAAGAACTCGTCATAGGAGCATACGGCTTTTTCAATGGCAGTGAGGAGAAAATGGATTGTAGCATTTTATGGTGTGGTATACTCTACTTTTCACAGTGCACCTTGCCATCCGCTACGAATTTTCGGATGCTCACTGCATCTCATTCGATTGATTGCGCAATCCTTCTGTCCTTTTTTCGAACATGAATATTTGGAGATGTGAAGGCAAAGAAATGTGCTCACCAAAGAAATACGACCTACTTAATGCACCATAAAGTATGAGATGAATCGTGTGCAATTTTAGTGTCTGCCACTTTTCCCTGCTTCAACGCAGCTTTCCAATCTATACGACCTATATGAATTTGTCTATCAGTCTTTGCCCCAGCTTGATTCGGCGACCACTGATCTCAGGATAAGTATATTGCGAACATCTTGTTAACATCATGTATCACATCTTATGCGGATCCATAAATTTCGAAGAACATTGATCACGTCGTCGGAAGGCTTTCATGCATCTTGCCTAAATGGGTTCATGGAGAAACCTTTCGCTGGAGGATGATTTGTGGAAATGATTGTGCCAACAAAAGCATAAAGGCACTGTGTCGCATACTTCATATTTGTCTGCGACACTGTTTGAAACTGTTTGGTGGAAGAAACATTTTGCGATCGATCCCTCTAGCAGGCTCCGCCCTTTGGTCTTTTTCAACCTCGAACAGTTTGTGGCGTGTAGCGACTTATTTTTCAAAAAGTTGGACGTGCTTTCGCTTCATCCTCTTGGGCAATTTTTTTTCCTATGGAGCATACAGCTGAAGTAAGCAGTGGAGACATATCGTGGGAAATTTTATTTCGAAACGAAATATTTAAAAAATTGCAAGCGTTTAAGAGATCGTCGTAGCCAACATTATGCTAGGATGGGAAGCGTATATTGAAGAATTATCCTCACTGTTTGTTGTCGATTTTTGCAAATAAGCACCTCTCCAGTTGTTCGTTATTCTAGTTTGCAGACCGAAGCAGCATAAGACACCCTGTCTAATCTGCAAAGTAAGCGCTGTAGAAAATATTAGTGCCACTGATTGCTTCACATCTCTTCCCCTGCTCCAATCTTCTCGAAGTACTCGAATCGTTCAATAATCGCCTTTATTGTAAAATTACATTCTTCAGGTAGAGGTTCCACTGCTAATCATTTTATTTCAGCCTGCTCTTCTGGGAAAAATGTTTCTCTGCTAAGAAAGAGAGGAGCGAATTTTTCGAGATGGAAAAAAATACAAGTAAGGATGGACTGCTTCATCGCAGTTTACGACGCTATAACGCGTCGTCTTGCCTTGTGTTCTCTTTCAGAGTTGGTAACGTGACGAAAAAGAACAATAGCGAGAGTACTCTGAAAGTTTTCTAGATATACGTACCAGCAAATATAAGTGACTATGACAAGGTAGAAACGCTTTCTTATCGCGAGCTACAGCGAACAGAGGAGCGGAGTTCAGCGTATATGGCCCGGACCGCAAACATAACTACAGAACTTACGAGAAAGAAACAAGTAGAGCCTTTGTCAGATGGTAGTATCAACCGTCGCAATGAAATTGGAAAAGCCGTGGCAACAACGAGAGAAGGGGAAGGGATAATAAGGAAACTTCTAATTTTGGGAAAGCTGCCGGAGGTGGAATTAAATCATCGCCTTTGCGAAGACAATAAATGCCTCTGAGCATATTCTGACGACCGAGAACTGGCTTTTATGAAACGTCATGATAATACTGCTCTTCAACATGTGGGGCGATCATGGTGGGCTTTTATTAGCATAATCGGGCTGAAGCATGCCTTTGACAGCGAGAAACCAATGGAAAGCTTGAGAAGAGCGAATTTGAAGTGCTAGAAGGTAGTCTATCTGGAAAGTTAACAAAGAGAGAGGCCAGAAGAAAACAGACCCCTGTTCCACCACGCTCGAATGAGTACTGAGGTATTCGGCGGTGCCGAAATCAGCTAGAATGTTTAGCTCGTGTTCAAAATCTTTTGTTGGGCAAGTTTTTCGATACGAACACTATAAAGTTCAAAAGATTGGAACAGTGACTATTCAACGGAAGTACCCACTTCAGCACAACCATTAGTAATTCATAAAGAATAAGGCACGATTTTCCAAAATTCATTTATGGTTGCTCAAAGATGGTAACGCCAAAGTTAAACTGGGTGTAAGATGTGAATGTTTGCCAACATAAAGACGGAGAGACTACGTGAAGGGAAATGCCACAAGTTATGGGGAATGCTAGCAAACGACAGTAATGTGTGGTCAAATTTTACGGAGGATGGCGGACGTGCAAATCAACCGTATCATAGATATTATTTTCATATATCGGAGGATTTTCCAGTTTGGTTATTTTTCAGTGCCGTTGTCGCCTTTCTAGATCACAGGTTCTCAATATTTTTCTTAGATGTTGTGTTTTCTCAATTTTTGAATTTCGACTGCTTCCTTCCGATGCGTGTCGAAATTACTACGGGCTTTAAAGAAGACATGATCATTACATCATTTCGATATACCATTAGCTGAAAAAGTTAAGACTCCTGTGAAAATAACCACTGTAGATGCGAGATCCTTGAACCTGCGAATCTTTCCCGTTGGCACTGCCCTGACACCTGACCAACTGGAAACGCGCAATTTCACGCCAGAAGTATTTTGATTCACAATAAGACTAGTGCGCAGGAATTCTTTTCAAAGTACCTTTTATGCTATGAAAAATCCCTCAGATTACATAAGCGGCGGCATGCTTTGGCGCAATCTCAACACCGTTCATATTGTAGAAGAGGAAGGCCATGTGCGGTGTATGTGGGGAAGTGGGGACGACATACATTCCAAAACTATTTACTATGATGGGTTGAAAGCTGAGTTCGATGAAGCGAAATGAGTGACAGCAATTTTTCGCTTGTGCGCTGTCCGAAAGCCGTGAGACGAAACGAACCTGATAATCAGAGATAACACTTATCATTGGATCGACAACCACTCGAACGAGTAGAGAACACCTGCAAATTTCAGCGTTTTCGGACAGCTTCATTAATGAACAAGAGAGGTTTCACATGCAGGGCTTCTTGAGTGGAAAAAATAGGCTTCTGAGTTGTCCTACTTCTGATACCCTTAAATTTTCTGATATTGTCTGTGCGACGGTGAAGACTGACTACATGATTTGTTGTCCACCCCACTTTTGCATGCGAATAATAGCTACGGTTACCGGGCATTTCTTCTACGAAAGAATATTCATTTTTAATATCTGCTTTTCGATCACGTCCTTATAAGCAGCTGAAATCTTAAAACGCGCATGTGGAGAACCAAAAATGAGCACCTTCATAAATGTAACTGCAACTTGCCCTAATCAATGCATCTGAAACGGCAATACCTCACAATCCCAAGAAGTCGCATCAGCTCCACATAGTTTCGTATGAAAAAGCAATGGTCTTGGTGTAGAAGTAAACCAAAACACCATAAAACATAGAAAAATGATAGACCACCGAAAGTGCCAACGTTGAGTGTTAATTTCCACAGCGGAAAACGCGACCGTCTTTCAATACCTTTGAAGGAGTTTCGAAACTTCTCGGCTCGCTTGATTATCACAACTGAAACTAGTTCGTTATAATTATCTTGAATGAGACCATGTTTTGAGACTTGATTAATTCGAAACCTTTCACTCTAAACTGAATTCATGTAATAAAGCATATACAGATAAGAAATGTACGGCAAAATGTTAGACCACGTATGTTTTTTGCATCTCCGAATGGACGATATTCGGCAAATATTGCAAGAATGAAAAGATCAATCCTGGCAAAGCTACCTTATGGATTTTTTTTTACTGTCAGAGCAGCACATCTGCCAAAAAACCCTTTGATTCTTATTTTGAACATAGCCGGGAACGGCTATGGTCTTACAGGACCGAGTGCGTCTTTTCGAGTTTTAGTGATTCTTTTAAGTCGATGATTTCCTCAAAACTGTGAACTATGAGTTATTTGAATTGGTAAAAGACGCTTGCAGATTTCTACGCCGAAGCGTAGGCAGTAATCACAATATGTGACAAGTCGCGAATTTCGCTCTATTAGGAGCTTATGTGCAATCCAGGTATCATGTACAAGCATACAACTGGGTCACATGCAAGCTTATGAAGAATAAACATAAACATGCGAAGCGCTCACACCTGTGATTGCAAATATGATGAGCGTAAGAGAGTATATAAAGAGTGCGATCACATTTCGGCTACGATGCATTATTCGCAAGCATGTTTCATATCTGCATCCAGACCACTCGTTTAATACGGGTACTTCAACAAGTGCTAATATCACAAACGCATAAGTTACCATTATCATAAATATAATCCAACTGAAATCTATTTGTTGCTTTTAAAAGCCATTAATCTTTCAAATAATTATATCAGTGTTTTATATTCACTTGTACATCAGTTTTATCTATTCATCACATCGGTATGATGAAGTGGCCATATAACTGCAGCACTTGGTCACATAAATGATTCACGAGCAAGCCATTATGAGCGATGGAGGATTAGAAGCAAATAGCGAAGAAACTACGCGACATTCTATTTCCCGATATGTCCTAGTGATACAGTGACATGTATATTTCAGTTCCCAACTATATAGTTACCTGTTTGCCACTGTACACATGAATGTGTGCTTCAGAATTTCCTAGGAAAACTAGCATTTTGTCATTCTGAAGCGAAATATTATTTCGCTCAAAACAGCTGCAATTATGCAAGAATGCAACCCTGTAGCCGAACACAGGTTATTGGGGGTTAAGTCGATAGCTATATGGTACTTCTAATGCATTAGAATTCTCTTTCCTGCAAACGAACGCTCCTACGAATATGTATTATCTTCATCTCAGAAAGGCTAAAAACTTACCTCAAAGTCACCAAATATAAGCACCGTTTCATGGTTATCGTTTTGCGATAGCTGAGCGGCTTCCATATTGCATATAACTTGAGAATGCTCAATGAGCTATAGGAGACCATCGCCGACCAGAAAGATCCAATAAACAGTATTTCAATTATACCAATGATATCACGACTGAAATAACACTGCCCATAGTTATGAAGAACGCTAACGGACGTCTATGGAATATTGCGTTTACAATAAGTGGTTCGTTCCTCCAAGAACCTACCCCAGATCAATAGTAACAGAAATTGTCTATCTGAGTTGACGACATGCGGTCACTCACATGAATTGCAGATAAAAAAAGTTTCGCTCTCAGTTGCAGGCAGATCAGGCTATCACCTATTGTAAGCTGTGGTCTTGCAGAGTAGAGATTCAGCTATAAACTCTTACGGTTATTTTCGTCCATATTCTGTGAAAATTTCGGGATGCTTACTATTCACCTAGGTTGATTTTATGTTCGGACCCTTACTGGCATTATCATGATAAAGCCGAGGAATATTGCATGCATTCGCAACCTAACGTTTACACAACACATTATGGTTCATTTGTTTCTTATGCGTATGATATTCTATTCAGTAGTTTCAGCATGGGAAGCACTGAAGCTTGAACAGCGAGATTTTAATAGATATGCCGTGCAGGACAGTCTGATTTTTTATATCAACACTCAAACTACTCCGTCAACCGTAAAAGGAAAACTGAACACAGCGTTATGGAGCCCACGCGTGTCTTTCAACTAACTCCGTTTTTATTTTATATCGATTCGATCGGCAAAAACATAGATCTTTCATGGAGCATACGTAGAGCCTACCGCGATAGATAAAACGAGGGGGGGGGGGGGGGG
>JAAVTS010001152.1:0-48116 GCA_022845575.1 Baylisascaris ailuri
ACATGCACAGCATAACATCAGCATGATTCCTTTACCGAGGTTTATAAGAGCTGAGATGAGAAAAAATAAAGCAGTGATTACACTCTTCGATAAAGCTTCATCTGGGTAGTGAAGGGAAAATGTTGCCATTTTGTGAAGTGTGAAGAGCTGAATATGGAATTCATTCTAAAAACTCTATTCGGACCACCTTTTCTTGGAATTTCTACGAAATAGTTTACAACATTCCTCTTCCCCGATTAAGGAAAACATTTTTTCGAGTGATGAAATTATCTGAAGAAAGGGTTTCGAAAAAATGTTCATCGGTGAGTTTTTGGAGGAGTTTAACCCTAAAAACCTGAAAACTTTACGCCAAACACTGAAAAACCTGCCCTCTTCCCAAATTAACGAATATGCACCAAGACTAATAAACTCAGAACTGGATAATGATTCTCGCATATTTTATCCGTTGTAGTGGCATGAAGTGTTACGCGATGTGCACAGCAGGTTTCATCTTACTTTGTGTTTAGATGACATAACATCTATGGTGAAAGATTTGCATGATTTGTTCACTGATAGCGCTCGAAGAAATGTCGCGCTGTGAACACCGTTGCTTTTAATTTCCGGTTACTAATCGAATTAAATCCTTTTATCCACTTACTGAAGTTTCCACTATCCGTTTCAGAATGGACGTCGCACTGTCGCTTTGTTAATTAGCCATGCATTGTCGGATTATTCACAGAATGTCAACAGTATGAAAGCCTTGCTTTGAGAACAAATGATGCATTTTTTTGGTAAAGATAGAGACTCTTTAGATCTCTCTACTCCTCATCTCATTTCCACGAAAAAAATTTCCAGCTTAGGGATGACGCGCCATTTTGCAACAAGCCCAGCGTATCCGAATCCTTAAGAATGTGACAATTGTGCAACTGTGTTATCTAAAGTGTGGGAAACAAGCAGGTATAGTGCGCCATACAACGTAAGTCAAAGAAGGTCAAGAGCATGCAGATAGCAAACAACTGCTCAGCATGTATTGTGAAGCTAGCCTGAGGCAGAATCGGGGGAGAATATAAGAGGGGTTCACGTGTTCATATATTCATTCCAGCTGCTAGATTGTTCGTGAGGCGGAGTGCTTCTAGGTGTAACCGTGGAAGCGGGAGGAGATAGGCGACAGAGCGGAGTTCACCGGATGAGACTACGAGACCATGCCGATGATCGAAGCCGTCCTTGTAAACGAGTCCCTAACTAGTTGTCACCTTATTATATAAGTGTGATAAACTGTTCATCCTTATACCTGTGTCGTCTTGCAGTTTACTTGACCGTATATCCACAGGTAGTAAAGACCCTCAAGGAGATCTGAAGACTAGGGAGCCAAGGGGATCCGCCTCTTACAGAGATAGAGCGTGTAAACGAATCAAGAATGAAGGCGGAAATATAGATTTCTAGACGGAAACATTTCTAATCAGAAGCGGTGACTTTCTAAACGCTTGGACTAATTAGCAAAGAAACATATGTCACTATTTTCGGTAAACAGTTTCTCTCGAATACCCCTCTTTCCTTTCCTTTGGAGCTTATGGCAGAAAGAGTTATGATGACTCAAGAAAGCTCTCCTCCCCGACAAACGCTCTTCTGTCTCGGAACTGAAACAGCAACCCTTCGTTGATATGTCAGAGCTAATATTTAACAGCCCTAACAACTTTTATAAATTCTAGGATATTCATACTCCACATGTTTTTGTTCACCGTTGAAGTGTATTCAATATACTCAAAAATTCAACTAGACGAAAAGAATATCTATTTTCAATACAAACATACAATACTTGCGGAGATATATGGGACATGAAACAACAAAAAAAATCGAGTAAGAACAATCACTGAATTGGAATACCTTTGTGGCTGGCACTCTAAAGTGGAAAATAACTGACGAATAACTTACGAAAAAGAAAACAGTATTTGATTTCATCACATGATCGCATATTCAGTTTGTTGCCTGATGATTCCACTGTACAGGATTAGGAATTACACAGAAAAGTTGTCGATCTTTGAGTAAGGAGTCTGAACAGGGAAAGTTTGTAGGGATAAATAGGCTGGTGATTACTTTTCCTCAAGAATCAAACATTACACATCAGGTTAAGCAAAGGTGCATGAAAACAGAGTGGCATGTAACAGCTCATGTAAGCCATGAAAAATGTGGCATAAAACTGTAATTTATGCAAATTATGCACGAAGTGAGTGATTGCATTGTGCTCACAGAATCTCTTCGATTCGCTATGCAGGTAGAGTTTTCATCGAAGTACCTTACAGGATGCTAGGTGACTATATCTTGCCATGGGCATTTTAGTGAAACACGCATCACAAAAATCTTTCCCAATCATGTGTGTTATGACAAAATAACAGTGCATGCGGAAAAACTGAAAAGGGCGAAAAACATAACGATAGAAATGCGCACCCGGAAAATGAAATAAGCTGACGCGACTGCCGACTCGATCCCCCATTCCAACGTAAATAAGAATTCTTGCGGCATGATACTTCACAAACTGCCCAAACTTCGTACTGTGATTTGTGTAATACCTGAAAATTGAGCATTTTCTGTCACCTTAATCGTGGCATGGTTTCCTCCATCAGATTTTTCCGATGGCAAGCAAGTAACAAGCACATTCAATTAAAGCAACGTATGATGCAGTGACGTCATCCATATACTGACAGCTACTTTTCAGTGGTCTATGATGAAAAAGTTCTGAAAACAACCTGATGCACTCCATAAAGAAAGCAGAAATGCGAGTCAGGTAGCTGTACACGAGCTCTTTGGAAAATTTTGCCGAATATACGCAAAGCAGCATGTTTTATTCCTTATCGCTCCTGAATCAATCAACTTTCTTAGGAACAAAAACCGAATTACATCCTAAGCTGCGTATTTTCGTTGCCTGAGGACTACTGTACTCGAGCCGATGTATTCCACTTCACGAAGTTGGACACTGGCAATATAATACCTCATAGAATGGTGTATGCAAGCAATTCGAATCGAATGAAATACTATACATTTGTGCCACTTATAGTTTACCTATACCATGCTACATTATATCCCCAATTGCATTCCAGACGTTCTTTTCATTGAATATTTCTGGAGAAAGAGGAGCTTTACCTCAAAACACAGATGTTCGCGATAGATAGAAGCACTTTAAAGTAAACTTAGGTACTTATTAGACTTGACGTGAAACATGGCAATAGACATAAATGGCGAAAGCTTGATGAAAAACAAGGAGAGTTAAAACAGCCAACAAGCACGCATGCAACCCCTGCGTAATCTCTACCGCGATTAGTACAAATGAAAAATCCTCACACCATGCTCAAACAAAGAACTGAGCTTCGTTTAGGAGTAAGAGAATGCGGCCAAGAGAATTCGAAGGCGTGAATGGAATCAATGAATGGAGCCACACATGTGGCTTGATTCTCCATTTGGCCATGCAATGGAAAACGCGTTCAAGTCATGTTTTTTGAGAAGCGGCCAAGACGCAACACGGGAATAATGGATGACGAGGCCAAGCTTCCCTACCTCTTCCACAAACAATGTTTATGTTACAGTCCTGGGTGAGGCAAAACATTGAGCAAGCAAAATCAGAGCCTCATCCTTAACATGCGATTGGTCAAATAACAAGTTTACATTGAAATAGAGTGCGAATGGTCTTTTTAAATGAAAGAGGAAAGACACTGTGGATAGTGCGACATAGATGCTCACGCGATGATACTTTGGGCAAGTTTTTCGAGTTGTTCGGTCACACTCGTTAATAAAGCATCACCTAATTTTGTCTCAACTTCGCACCTCAAGATGCAACAGATCCCAGTTCCTAAATATTTCGCCGCAAGGCTGTCAACCTTCAATGCTTCTCAGTTACGCGAGATTAGCGAGGAGGCTGTCGTCGGACAAGCTTGCGCACAACAAAATTATGTAGGCCCGAGTTTCAGGAAGAAGTTCACTAATGCAAGTGACATCCGAGGTGATGCACTAATCAATGGCTAAAAATGCGTGGGAAGACTTCAAAACCTGTGGAAGCAATTTCTTCACCACAAAATAATCGGGAACGACCACCGAAGAGCTCACAAAGCATGTACTTTAGCAGTATCGCTATTTGACCAATTGACTTCACACACTGCCAAAGGATAACAAAGCAACGCATTGATGCCAACACATTTCTACTGATTTTACCGCTCGTATAAGCCCTCTATAAAAGATCTGTTCTTTTGTCACCCGACCGTTTGCAAAATGAAAAAATTTTGTCATTTTTCACTGCACACGAGCCATTTCGAAGTTGATAGATCAATTAACAGGATTGCTAGTGCCGGAGCCTATCGTATAGTGTAAAATATGCCGATCAAATTCTGCTTCCATGGTTCCTAAGGCGAAATTGTCGGGAAGAAGCTTACAGACATACGTGCAACATGCATGCTTATGCATGGACTGGACCTCCCCGTAATGCGCTTCAAAAATGCAAATTTACGGAAGTGCATTTAAAAAAGACAAGATGGCACGAAATTTATTGGCTGTACTGATCCTCAGCTTAATTTATACTGCAGGCAACCTATAGCACAATCAAGTTACCTAGCAAATGTTATGATTTTTTCTATTGCCAGGAACCGAGGACCTGGTACATTGCAGCAAAATTTAGGATAGCATGTCACCTTTCGGGTTCAATACGTCTACAGAATTTCGTTGTCGTAGCTTTTGTAGTTCGCGAGCTGAAATTACCACGCAGAGTTACATGAAGCAGTGACATAATATGTGCATAACCATGACCCACAGCGCGTTTCCGCCAAATTTTTTTAAGTAAAATGATGAACAATCATATGCATTAACGCTCAGCTGAAAGCCATCAGACACGCCAATCACGCAAAGTAAAACGCTTGTTCAAGTGTAAAATCAGCATCTGCGCGAATAACACTTCCGCCAAATCGAAATTTAGCGACTGAAAAATGTCAGCGATTGCAACGCGTGTGGTATCGAATTGCGATCCCCAAGCCTCATTCCCGGGCAGCAGTAACAGTCGATCTTCGCTGAGCACTCCTGTTTCTGACCAAGTCACTACCGCACCTACACGCATAGGCATAAGCCGCTGTCTCAACTATATGTGTAATACGTAAAAATCGAGCACTAGTAGTGGCATGGTTTCTCCCATCAGCCCTCAAAATAGCTCTGCGCGAAACTGACTTACATTACACAAATTTTCCATCTCTTTTTTGAAGCTTCCTACTTCAAAAATATTTCAAGCACATTTTAAGCCTAGCTCTCAAAATATTCTACATTATACTATACTGGATTTCTATAACAACGCACCTATATTGTATTACTCTTTCGCATGTTAAAATATACTATACTTCTCTGTCGCTAAAATCTCGGTATCATAAAGCATTTCACCAGTTTACCAAAGATGTGACTATCCTGTAGTTGCAGAGCACGTACAACCTAACTACAATTACAGAACATTCTGCTGACATGACAATGCTAACGTTGATCAGCCCATGGCATTGCTCTACTGCTGCTTCAGAGGACTCGTACACACTGGCGGAAGAATGTGTTTTAATGAAATGATGCAGTATTTGCTTAATGACTCAAACGCAACTGTTAGCCAATGCGGACAATGCCGAGTTATTGCGGCAATTAGGACGTCACTCTGAGCAAAGAATTCCAGCTGCCCCTCAGACTAAGGAAAACTTAAATCTATTACAGTGCCTTCGATTGCATAGATGTGAGGCATTTATTAATTTAGTCACCTCTCGCTTCACTATGTCTTTGCTACATTCATTTAAACTTCATCTCCTGTGGGCACAGTCACCTTTATCGATAGTCCACCTTGAAATTGACGTCGTCGTTTAGTATAAACTATTGCAGCGTTGCGAGAGTGAAAGCGCTGACAATTAATAAGGAAAGTAACTTCTAATTTCAGAGACATACCAATCATCAGCAGGCAGCAGCATCTGAATTAGAACGTCATCAATTTGCATATCAATGAAAAGGCGATGTGTATTCGGATTGAGTGCCACCACAGCGATTGATTGCAATAAAAGACACAATAATTGCTGAAAATTCGCGTAATTTTAGTGCAGAAGTAGCTTCGGAATGACCACATCTTGCTTTCAAGAGACTGAAGAAAATCATGAGTGAGTGGTGAATCGAGAAAAGGGGAAGGGTGCGTGATGCTCAGAGCTCTTGCTTAATTGACAGCACTCCTTCCGGTAACCAAAACGTCCAAAGGGACGAAAAAATCCACTTCCTGTCATTCGCTACAAGTTTTCGCTTCTCTTCCTTCGAATCCTTTCTACGTTAGTGCCATATTTCCTAACTTCATACTTTTTTTTTCACATTAAAACACAATTCGCATTGTCATTATTTCATATCACGTAAGATAATTTCACTCTTAGTCCTTCAATTTCCGATTTAAAAAAATCAGGTTACCATACAACAATTTCCATAATAATTTCAGCAAATTTCTATTTGTTGAAGGCTATCAACTCAGATCACTAATTATATCACCATCTATTCTCAAATTTTTATTTAACGCTCATCTGAGGCGCACTACCACTGGTGACCTTCAGAATCTCAAGAAACGCTAAGTGCATCATGTCGCACAGAAAAAAATTATACTGATTCTTAATACATCGAAATTTATATGCCGAACTCAGCAAAAAAAAAAGCTTTTGAACCCCCAAAACAGTGAAGAATCAGCACTAGTTATAAGAAGAAATGCACTAACAGGATCAAGTGTAGGTTCGAGGAGTTGGACGAGAGTCTTGAGATGAGTTCGTTCACTCAAGCGAGTTTGGAATGTTCGAATATGGCAGAGAAAAAGAAGAAGTCGTGCGACGAGAATTTGCGTGCAATGTTGCCAGCACTGACGCCAACGATGAGCAGGACTACATACTGAACGAGAGCCAGCCTCGCGATTCTGCATCGTTATCGCGTTGTGAAGGCACGCAATCACTGCAATCACAGCCCAGTCTATTAATGCATTTTTGCAAGTTTATCCCCGCTGCGTTCATTGCTGAAATATCTGGCAAAATCCTCAGTGAACTTGCATTCGTAACAGATTCACGTTCAGACAAAGGACTATCAGCGGATGAGAATGGCGGAGAAGAAATGTAAGATGAAAAAGAGCATAGAAAGTGGGATTTGTTTCTATCTAACTACCATTTCTGTAAAATATAAAACACATATGACTGTTTTACAAATGCAGACGAAATTAAAGTTGCTTAATAACCTCATTTAGGCTCTTTGTTGCTATGCACATACCATGCTGAGAAAAGCAATCGTTTCTCAAAAATAGCTTCTCAAACTGGATTAGTTCTATTTTGCAGTGCAAACGACTGTTGCCAATTATTCAAACATCCTTTAACGATGATAACAACGCAAATAATATGGGGGAGTGAGCTGAAGACGCACCTAAACTTGGATCAACATTAGAGAATGTGCTAGTGAGATCTGCTTTGATTTTATGCGCCGATGGTTCGCACAGCAATGTGGCACCAGTTGTGTCGGTCATTGGTGAAGTACTGTAAAGGAAAACGTGGTCGACCGTCGAGGCCTGCTTTTCGTTTGAATTTGAGGAAATACATGTTGGACTCCGCTCCACTTCGGCGCAATGAAAATCATGCGTTCTGTTGAGAAGACGTGATGAATGAAAGACTATTTCAGGCACTGTGAAGAGATCATGAACGAGACCCGTGTCGATTATCTACAAAATAACCATCAATTATTTCTGCACAAAATTTAAAGTTGGACCTGAAAAGAAACATGTTGTAATTTTAAGTTCACAGATTAGCCTACAGCATTCTTTCCTCGTCCTTTCAAACGACGAAAGCAGCGCGCAACAAGCTTACGGATATTCAAAGGAACACATAAGCTATCGAAGGAAACAGACTGAAACAAAGACAAAGTCAAAATATATAGATGAGATATATGCACTTTTAGTAATCAGATACCTCTGCGCCGTGTAAGTCAACACTCACAGCCTCCCGCACACATCAAATCGACAAACAGCTACTCCTACCCACTTTAAAGCAATGTACTGAGGATTTTGCGTTACCATTCTTGAAGACGGAAGTGTCGCTCTGAGAGCGAACTACCATTTCTTCTAACTATCGGTGTTTTATTCTCGTGCTTTTGAAACAAAATTGTCATCCCATTGCGTTCAAATGTATTGCAATATGAAGTGAATGTATATCGTTTCTTCAAATTAGTCACGCACATTAAACTGAAAGTTCTCTTTGCCCTTGCTTTGCCTTCTTGCGTTCCAGCTAAAATCCGCCTCTTGCGTTTGTTTCTATTCGAGGCTGAAAAAATTCAAGCGCGGCAATAATGAAGAAATTATCGCGCCTGACGATCGACAGTGCAAAAGGACGGAAGGAAACCCGCAGTTTCGTTCTTGGAGAACCAGCAACGCCAAATTTCAACACTCATTTCCTTGTTTTATTTTTGTCACGCTAATGCTCTATTTTTGCCACGCTAGGAAGTGTTTTTCGGTTGCAGATGCCCATATTATCATGGACTGCTTCTTATCGTCTGATATCTTAATGCATCCATATCTTAATGCATCTGATCGACTAACAGAAATCTATATGCAGCAAACTTAAAAACTGGGAATGATAGGTTCATTATCCAGCCAACTGAATTTCTAAAGATTAAGCAGAAGCCCTGGTCGAGGCTTCGGCTTTGGCTAAGGGACAACTTAAACTGGCCCGTATCAGTGACATAATTTACAAGATACATATTGATAAATGCGAGGCCGACAGAGAATAAGAGTGAAATAGACTGCCGTCATATTCGAAGATTTTGGTATAGTGCATGATGAGGTGAGTGCTCCAAAAACATTCAGCTAGCAGGCATTCGGATATCGAAATTTCGCGGCAGACGGAACGATCATCTCGCGCACCTTTCGCGCGTATTCGCTCAATACCAATTCACACATCGCAACTAAAGAAGCAACTCTGTCAAAACCGAGACCATTTTCGCTTGCCACGGGGAAAATTATGGAACGTTGATGAATGGGAAATTATCAACTCTCACGATTCCATCACGAATGCAATATGCTACCGATTACAACATGCCAGCCTGATGCGTTTCAATTTTTAGAAAAACAACATATGCCTTTATTTATAGCCACTGTTGCGTTTAAGGGGTTTCACCACGGAGACGACCAAAAACAGATCTTCCAAACCTTCCGTTTAGCAGTAGGGAGGTTGCTCTACGAACAGAAAAGAAGATAATTGAGAATTTGATGGCCGAGAGTGTGAAAATAAAGGAAACGATTGCAAACACTCTCTTGGCAGATGGTGCTTCCAAATACCTTCTACATTTCTACTGGAAAACGTTTTGATAGAAAACATACGGTGTTTCTGAAGGCAACAAAACATCAAGAAAGTGGTAATGAGCGGTGGATTCCACTTATAAGTTTGATTATTGCGCTGAACTGGCGAATGCTGTTTATGACGCTCATTCTAAATAAAAACAGAGAAATATGCATTGCATGAGCTGATGCTTAACAATGCGCACATCGTCGTTTGGCAATTTGGGATTGCATTCGTCTGAAAACATCGTTCTTTGGATGAACACCATCAATTCTGATTCGATATGAAGCCAGTATGCACAAATGCATCGTATCCATACCCCTATCACTCAAGTCCACTAATGAATGCGGTCACTCCCACGAATAGATATGGACATTAAACATGATGTAGATACAACAATGACACAAATGCGCCAACATCGAGATTGAAAATATGAGATGCGCAATGGTTTGGTGAAATATATCGCTACAAGATGTTATACATTGCATCGTGGCTGATCAAAAAGGAAAACGAGGTAAAATAAATAAAAGTAGCAGAGGACTTTTCGTCTCCTTCTAATTTCGACTATTTTCAGTTCACTTTCTGCCACAATTGCGTTCTCTCACAATAATTCTTCAACGCCAACATTTTCTGATTAACTTAGGCCAACTATCTTCCGACCACTATTTTGTTGGCCAATTTAGTATTCATCTTAAAAAGGAAATACTGATTAGCCTCGCATAATGGTCATCGTGCAATTAATACAGTCTTTTAAGCAAATCAAGAACAGCTAAAACTAGCAAATATCGTTGCTATGTAAACTTTGCTAACTGAACTGCTGACTGCACCAAAAGCACGCAATACTTGTGGGCGTAATAAATATTTGAGTGTTTAGAAAAGCAACAACCTTATTGAGCGTATTGAGAGCCGCAAATTGACGATTTGTGCCACTCTTCTGCAGAAAAATAAAACAAAATGTTGTCAACGATGAGAGAGTTCCAATGAGTTGCTGTTTCCTTGCTCGTCGATACGTTGGCGTTGATGACTGATACTGTGTGACCGCAGTCTGAAATATTAATGTGCCCAGTATTTCTCGCTATTTTGAAAACAATATTTAACTTTAATCAGCTCCAAATCTATCTTCCCTAGCTATCGTTCAATGATAATAGCGTCTGTTAAATGCATTTCTATTTATGAAGCAACAACCATTTGCATAAAATAATACGGAAGGAGCTGACAGCGAAGCTACATTATTAGTTGAACGCGTTCTTTCCAGAAACAGCTTGCCAGGGTACCTAGACATTCCAACGTTAGAGAATTTATAACCTGCAGTTTATGAAAATCACTGTCTATAACCAGCAGCTAGGCTACATAAGCCAATTAATGGTACGAAATTATGAAATACAGGCATATTGTTTTCTCGATCCAGCATACTTGCAAACATACAGAGCTGTTCTTGCGCCATACACGCATGACGGTTACTGAAGCATTTGACGCATCCAGTGTCACCCACACTACTCTGTGCACGATTAAGAATGTAGCTCAAGGCTAATATTGGACCACCCATAACGAGGCCTCCGCTCGATAGTTGCGCACCGTTTAGATAAATAGACGGGAAATCTTGCCAAACTCACGTGTAAAACACGATGAAGCAAGCCACCCAGGTGTGAGTCAAACGAATCCCTATCCGCAGTCACCGAGGTAGACTCCATTTGATCGGCGAACTTCAGCAACGATGTCTGTAGAAAAAGATGCTAAGTAAATTTTTTTCCGGAAAACAAACGCATCGGGAGATCTGAGCGCTTTTCGGGGTATAAGCCAATCCAGACATCCAACCTAACTGAGTATTCTGCCCGACAAAGGTTTTTTTGATTTTATAAGCAATATATATGCAGCCTACTGTTAGAAGCCTTTCGATTTCCTGTTGCCTCAAAAAATGATACCGCTCACCTCAAAAAAAGGCTTGAAAAATATGTGCAGAAATAAAACACATGCAGAACGACCAAGGAACTTAGCAAAAATAAACGAAATGTATACGAACTAAATGAGGGCACAAGAAATGTTTCAAGAAGCGCGTTAGAAAAGTGATACGATATCCGTTTTTGCAATTTCACCTCTGAAACATTGAAACACACTCATTCACATATTCATTGCTTAACACAGCTGACTTCTCATATAAGCCTGCTACAAATATTCATGGTTGTTTTGAAACACAATCAATGCGAAACGCAATCCGGCCACTTGCAAAATGCGTGCAAGTTTTTAGATACATTCAGGTGCTTGCGATCCTTTCCGTTAACTAGTCACCTTGAAAATTCGCCTAGTCAATATTCCATAGAACATATAATCCTTGGAATCTGAATGAAACTTCTGACGGCTCAAGCTAAGCCCACTCGACCACAAACTGACATGCAGAGATAGATGATTGCGATGCGGTTCCGAGAATGAAATCTTGAAAAAAAGGCAAAAAACAAATAAACAGAAACTACCTTTTTTGCCATTTTGCGTGGTGTCGTTTTTTCTTAAAAAGTGATTTTCTTTTATGCATGCTCATCAGAAAAGCTCTTTCTACCGGATACAGAACCGAGTAAAAGCAATGTCAACAAGTATATTCAATTCATCGACAACTAAACACTCATATTTACATTCGAGCAGCTGTTTATCAAAAGAGAGTGATAATGTCATATCACTGTTTCAACACTTCGGTTTCTCTTATGTGCCTAAACATACTTGCATGTCTTTTCACTGCTCTATTTGCGAAATGAAAAAGAATGATAGAGGAATCAACAGATTGCATGAAAAAGCACAGAAGAGTTAATGCAGTAACGTGAGTGGCCAAAATCGAACAGGATATCAAATCTAAGAGACATGCCTGAATTGTATCGAGGCATTCTGGATTAGCGGCCATCTTTTTCAGCAGCTCCCACGCCTGCTCCCATGGTAGCGATTCGAGTGCCGCATCTGAAAAGTAACCGCAGTATAAAACGGTACTGGTAAGGTGTTGAATAACTACGACTAGTGCGTGTTGTGTTAGTATCTTTATGTTCGCGCTATTTCTTCGTTGCGCACCTGCATGTTCATACGTTTGTGCCTATTTGTATGCATGTAACTTGCTTGCAGCTTTTCGTATTTTTCTGGTTCTAGCAACAAAAGAAATCAATTTTACTTTTTAGTGCTTCGATATTCGCTACTTCTTGGCTGTACATTGCGTATGCCAAGCGTTACCTGCGTTACCTGACGGCTCCTAAGGCACACTTCGTACTTAGACTGCACATTGTCACTCCTCTTCCAAGTAGAAACGTAAAGAGGGGTTGCTCTCTATTCGATGGTGAGATCAACGCAAATATCAATACTTTCAAGATCCAGATGATAAATAACGGCGGCCAAAAATAGGAGATTTCAAAAATTTTGCGGAAAACTATTCTCAGTCGTAAGCGTTGGGCATCTTCTCCAGTTAGTTAAAGGCCACTCAAGTTAGACTACTATCCGACTATCCTCTTGTTCAAATTTCACTTTTAGAGTATGAAAAATGACCTCTCGCACGCTATCAACTAGCAGCCAAAGAATGAGGAAGAGGAAAAAATATCCCACTTTCTATATCCTCAAAAATATCCCACTTTCGACAGTGGGATATTTTATTTTGACTAAACGTTTGCGCTACCACTGCTCTCGATATTACATATCCATTTATCTGTGCTTTTATCGGAAAAATAAAAGTGTAAGGATGTGCAGCGGAAAAAGGAATGAGAAAATTTCTTCACGATCTTTCCTTCGTGAAGATGAGCTTAACTAACCTGCAAACTCATTCATTTCTTAGGGACTCCCTTAATGAATAGAGATTAGAAGGATCTGGTTCTGCTCTGATAAATGGAAAAAAAAGCTTTATAAATGCAGATCGCGTCAATGATGGTAAGAAGATATCTATTATGGGATCCTAACTGAAAGGAATTCTGGAAAAATTAAATTCAGCGGTAATGCAAGCTGAAATTGCTTGATGATCCTGCGCTTCAAGTAGAGCTCGATCGCAATAAATTTAAATCACCACAACGGACTTCTCTCAAATACAACGCAGTCGAGAGTTGTTGCGTTTTTTTTTTTTTTTTGCGAGGCGATTTTAGGTCATGCTCGTTTCGAATTATGCTTTATTAACGTTCACATGGAAACAGCGCCAATTTGACGCAATTCGTCAGCAATCAGTTTCCTGTGGTTTGAGTTTTTTTTTCTTTTTCTTTTTTTTTTGACTGGGATTTCCTTTGAAGCAGCAGATGGAATTCTAATGTTTCAAAACTTTGACAGTGGTTCAATTTTTTCGAATATCTAAACATAGCTCAATGCGCTAAATTCGTCAGAAACGAGAACCACGGAGACTTGCGCGATGAAAATATGAACGGTTAGTCATGAATGAAATAAAGAACCGCTGCAAACATTAAAAGCACAATAAACTTCTGTAACATTTTTTCATATCCAGATTAACAATTCAAAATAGGAGATTACAGCAAATGGCTCTGTCTAATTTCAAAACAAAACGCTCCACACATTATGCTGGATACCTCATTCAAGAAATATTCAGAAAGATGTCGACAGAAATTTGAGTAAAAGTGCGATTGGTAGAAATTATTGTTGCAAAAAATTATTGCCACAATTATTACTACTACTATTGCTGTTATTATCATTCTTTAAACGTGAAATGTGCTTTGCGAGCATGTTTTTCAACCGATTTTATGAGTGTCTTCGCAGCAATCCGTGTACTGTCTACGAAACTAAAACGATTCTATTAAAAAATTGGAATTTTTGGATGCTCAATTGTGATACGGCCTGAGGCACTCTTAAAATCCAGAAAACGATCTGACAGTAAGTGAACCATGCAAAGTGGAACTGGTAACGCCGTTCACCAACGACATTAAAAACTGGCACACACTGTATGAACGGGTTTAGCCATTCGAAGGAACCGGACCTAGCAATTTTCATTCAAAATAATGCACTCCCGAAGCCTTAGGTGAAATCTTAAGAAGTAAAATTTTGCAGTTGCTTAACTTCAAAACGAGTGTATTTTCAACCTCATAAGAGTGAGTTTGTTCGACCCTTAAGCTCTCCACCCTCAACACCTAAAGCTAATAAAGCTTAGGCAACAATTTCAACGGAGCAAAATTTTCATCGATAAAGTGGTAGCACAAAAAGTTGTAAAAGTAATGTTGAAGAGCTCTTTTTATACCACATCTGTCGTCCAAAACTTACACCGCATCGGAGACGAAGTGCAGCTACTCAGGTGCTAGGACAGGCAACAACAGCATGAGGGTAAAGCAACCTACAATCACGCGCAGACTTGGAACGTCTGTGAAACTGCAAAGAAACGAGCGATTTACGACGACCCGAGTCCTTCGCCGAAATCGTGTCGAGCATCGAACAAGTACTCACTGATGGCGCAGCGGATGCTTTTGGCGATAGTGGCATTTTGGACGACTGACTTTTCTCGGCTAAAAAATCCCTCATTCAGTGAGGTATTCGAGATATTTTTTCGATTCAATGTCTGCAATGTAACAGTAAGAAAGTAAGAAAAAGCGCTTTGAAGTATGCTACATACTGTGTTTCGGCTACTGCGCAGAGGAGATAAAATTACTTCAAAGCCTAATCTCTGGCGCAGCATCTATAAAGGAGCTTGATTGAAATCTTGATTGATTGAAATTGATTGAATTTTATTAAGAAAAACTTGATTGAAATTAACGATTGAAACCTTCGCCCGTACAGCGAATCCAACCAAATCCGCGCTCAACACCCACATGCACTCTGTAAGCAACACTGACTTGCTATTCCCATCGCGTATCAGTTGTGCCGTGCACACAATAGAGTAGAGTGATATGCAGGTAGCGCGCAAAACCGAAGCCAGACGCAACCAAACGGGGCGGAATAGAACTCAGGGTTCATGAAAACGTCAAATATAGCCCGACCTAGAACTCAATCATGGTCGCTGTTGGATGTAATAAATATGCAGTTCCCAGCTGTTCTGGTGGGGCACCGACTTGCTTTCGCCTTAAGAACTTAGGTTTGCATTTGAAGAATACTGAACATCGAATGATTATTGAAGTTTTTTTCCTTAGACAAGCAATAAGAAGATCACCAACAACGTGAGATGCTGACGCTGTCGACGTGTATTCGGCACTGAGGGGCACGTGTTATCGAGCCCATCAAAAGCAATTTGTGCGCTGTCTCTGGACTGCCATGGCTGCTGTTTTCGATGCAGCATGCATTTTTAAAT
The DNA here is from genome assembly GCA_022845575.1 of Baylisascaris ailuri. Taxonomy (NCBI): domain Eukaryota; kingdom Metazoa; phylum Nematoda; class Chromadorea; order Rhabditida; family Ascarididae; genus Baylisascaris; species Baylisascaris ailuri. The sequence continues at coordinate 15,544 of JAAVTS010001152.1, forward strand.
AAATCCTCGACGCAATTCTGCTGCATCTTGCGCAGCTCGGGGGCTAGATCAAGTGGACAAATCCCTCTCAAATTTTTCTGCTCAACCCTGCAATGGATTTCACTTCGCTCAACTGCTTTCAAAACCATCAGTGAGCTCCATCACACAAAAGTTATTACACTTCAAATGCGTTTTCACATGCACAATTTTCGCAAAGATGCACTTCAGCACAATTCTGTTTCAGAAATTATACGCTTCAATGTGTTTGTTGCCTGTGTGGAATTTTTTGTTTCCGGTGCTAAAAGCATCGATTTTAAAATGTGTGTGTCGCATTCATTAATTAGTTCATATCTCTGGAGAAAAAAATTACAAAGCAGAGGAGTTATTATAAAGGATAACTTCCCTAAAGAAGGCTATCGCACGAATGCCAACTCAAAACTACGATAGTTTTTTGGAAGTCTATTTAGTTGTCTTCATTCGCAGGGCTACGTCATTTTGATTTGTGACCAACGAGACAGCTCTTTTCATGCGTGCATTCTTCAATTATACTGACTACTCCAAAACGTAGCAAAATGAAGAAGCAAAAGCAACAGCAATTTGCACTTCATATTTACCATTCTTTGGTTGGTTTATTGACAAAGTGAAATAATATTTTAAGAAAAAAAAAACTAACTGAGCTCCAAAAAAGATGAGTGTATGAAGACAATGCCAACTAAGAGGCGATTCCCTAACGGCGAGCATTAATGGCGTATTGCCGTCTTCATCACCCATATTCACATCGGCACCATATGCAATCAGAAGTACCACCAGCTCAGTGCTCTGTGCCCTTACAGCGACGCCAAGTGGTGTTTGGTCAATAATCGAGACGACGCGTAACTGTGCGCAGGTGCTGCATAGTTCCGGAATGATCGAAAGTGCCCTAAGAATACTGCTACATTATGCTAGGTGGAAAAGGCAAATGTTACCGCCTTTTCAAAGGTCTCAAACAGAAAAGACAATAAATGAGTGCAATAGTAGCAATCACAGCAGAGATTCTTACCGCTGTAAAGTAATGACTTTTTACTCCGTCATTAACACCATTTAAAATCTCCACGTTTACCACAAATCAATGAATCTAAAGTGATTTAGCAAGCCACCGGTTTAATTTTAAAGTACCAATAGCATCCATCAATTAGAATTTCGCCCAATAAAGTATCACAGCTGTACGCTTGGTTTAGAAATAAGACCCATTACCTAGTATTATATTTCATGCAGAAACTTATAGCTGAAACATCATTAGGCGGCACGGATTCCGACAGCACAAAATCAACACATGCAGCCTATTAAATTACTTAAACTTCATCAGCAACACAATTGTGTTCTCAGCGGATTCTATTCAAGGGCCCCTTCTCTTGTCAAGCAGTGCAATCGTGCACTCAGGAAACGACTCATAGCACCATTGCTAGTAATTATTTCAATACGGCTGATCGGATATAAAAGAAATGGTTGACACCATATGTTATAATCAACTATTTTAGCCTGGCTGTTTCGCTTATAGAGTTTTCGCATTACTTGCGCATTACAACTGACGGAACCTAATCAACGTAACGACACATAGAAACGCCCGCAACAGCTTAATGGTAGAACATTCGCAGGTGAAGCGAGATGTAACAGGTTCGTCTCCGTATGCGCAACTGCGTTCTTACTAGCTATTCAACAGTGCGTGTAGAAGAAACGGTGAAATGCTAAAGCTGGAGGAAAGAAAGGGAAATAAGAACCCTTGACGCCACTGATGGCGCGGGAGCCTCGAAAGAAGATATCAGCACAGTAAAGGGAGACGTGAAAATTTATAAAATTCGAACAACGCTAATTTTAACCGTCCGGAATTTCTGGCTCATCAGCGTCCGCAATTTTGAGCCAATCGATAGAACGAAGATTACAGGTCGCAGCGACATTTGATAGAATACCTAAGAGAACAGATTGAATGAATTACCGGGGCATAATCATAGTGAGAGGTACGTTGCCGGCAGCCGCACAATTGCCCTTGCAGTGGCACACTGCAGCAGCGTTCGGGTCGTATCCGTTCTTCAGAAGTAGCTCAACAATATCGCGTTGTTTATGTGCTATTGCCATATGCAAAACATTCGTCACTGCACATGTTGATCTGGAAAGTGCTCATAAATAAACGCAAGTGGGTAAACAGGAAAGATTCAAAAAGAGAACTTTGAACGAATAGAGAGTGACATTAAAAGAGAGATATTCATAAGAAAAAAGGAAATGAAATTCAAAACAGGAAATTAACTCTCTCAACTTTAAGATATGCCCAGGACACGTGCCTCGGTAATACGTTACATTAAAAGTTGGCAGTTGCGTTGTTAAAAATGAGCTGAGTCACTCGATTAATCAATGAAATGGACGAAAATGAAAAGTCGTTGCCAGCATCGGCACTCTGTACTAAGAAGATGCCTCCTAACGCCTCAGGTGAGATTATCCCGCCATACCTTGACACGTGCCATGTGCGGGAACATCATTTGCATTCCGCATGCAGAAGCCTGAACCCACTTCTAATGCCGACTGTTCTTTTCACCACTGCAGAAAACTCCCTTCCCAGATATTCCAACAGATGAATTTTGAGTTAATGGAAATGGTCTTTGTGAGTACTAAAGTTTCACTTGAGAACACATTTATCAATTGAATTTTGCGTCAGCTTTTGGCTGGTTTTCAGTTTAATTGCCTACCCAATTTTTTAACAGACTCTTTCGCAGCCGTTTCCCCTTCGACCTGCCACAGGTGCCATATTTTGTAGCTTCGCCTCATTGTATTTTCCTTCAAATACCACTACAGAACGTTTCTCTTCGTTGTTACGCCATCGATCATTGCGAAAAACGTAACAGTGATGAAGTACTGAGAAAAAACGTTATGGCAGTGCTTTTTTTGCTACTCTCCAGTTATGCAAGCAACAATCCTCTTAGCTTTCGCTACTTACAGAGAACAAAAATATGCACATATAGCTAAAAACTTATCGTAATTTTTATATAAGGCGTTATGCTTAAATTTCTCACTTCTAACAGCATGAACTGACTCCAGTTCTCGTTAGCGTCCTCTCTCACTGCAGGGAATATCAATGCTAAGAACTTGCTCGCTGCAAATCGACGTCAACCCCTATCAAGGTGATATTTCTGCTATTCATATAATGAAAAGTACCCAGTAGAAATGAGGAAGTCTGCAGAATTTGAAAAACCATTACGTCACAGTACTTCCGATATGAATGGAGATCGAACTGAGTGCTATACGACTGTTTCTATTACGCCAATAAATAAATGTAAATGACACATGTGTGGATGCTTTTTGTACATTTCTGGGAAGTTTCGAAAAACATATGCGACGATATTGCATCTGTGTGCATACACGAATGCCTGTCAGTTCGACAACTTCAGTTGATATAACCATCGAAGCGGAATTGCCGAAATTTGGTGAATACAACTTTCATTTAAGACATATGCATAGTCCCTTTCGAATCAATTCATCAAGTTCTGGGGAAGTATAAACATTTGAAAGCACTCCGAAAGCTGAAGCAAACTTTTGTTTCTACTCAATGAGGTTTCAAAGGACTTGCAAGACCCGTAGATTTCTGTTAAAGCGTTTTATTAGACACTATGCTATTCCTGTCTCAACATTTCTAATTATAAGTTGACTTGATTGGCGAAGCTGTAGAAAACGAATGTCACAACAGATTTCTGAGGCATTTTCTCACTCGTCGTTATAGAGCGAAATGATCGGCTTAACAAATCTTATAACCCGTCGAATTAAGAGATACGAGACACCACATTTAAATGCTATGAGAACGACAGACGAAGGTGGCCGACGAACAATTCGATGCGTCACGCTATCTATTCAGCCGCTTAGCTAAATCACATTTGCTGAGCCACGCTGTGAGTACTAAGATGCACTTTCGTTCATCTTCAATGTTCATTTATTCGCATTTGAAAATGAAAAAAAAAAAAAAAACTTATTTGCAATCAACTAACCGACTTTATTCATGTCTACACCGATGTTACGTATGTTCCTATCAATATTACGTTGGCTTTCATAAGCCTAAATCAAAGCCGGCATATGCGTATAAAAGTGTTTGGCCACACTCGAACCAACGCAATACTTCAAATGGCTGACAAACCACAGAGGTCACTGATGAACCAATGTGCCTATTGAAATTTTGTCATGAATGCAAAACTTTGATGCCACCTCAAAAAATAAGAAAAACAAAAATAAAACGACTGCGAGGCCAGAAATGGGAAACACGATAGAATATGATGGAAAATTTGGATTACGAAATGTGAAGAGCTGGAAACTTTTTAGCTGTGTTTTTAAAATACCTGCGGTTGCTAGCAGCAACAAATGTGTGTTGGGAAGGAAAAACGTGAATACTATATGCTAGAAAAGCACAACTTTAATGGAAAATTATGGTAGTTCTTCTTAAAGCGAAGGCCTCGTTCTGGGATGGTGATGAAGGGGAAGGGGCAGATGAAGAGAGCGGTCAGCCACTTCCCCAAATTATAATTGTCTACACAGATCTTGCACCTTAAGCAAGAGACATTCCTCGAGCAAGTCTGCATTCAGGGAAATGAAGTTATTATTTTGAGAAATCTTGACCAACAATTGCACGATTCGTTGATCATATTAGTGTAAACCACAGTGCAGCAGTCGTGATGTGCCCGAATTCACCCGCCTACCAAATATTATCTTCATCAGTTAAGTTGCCTCTATTGCATGTTATCGATGAGGCAGCGAAAAGGCCCCACATACAGTGAATGCTCTTTCCATAACACGACCTTAGCAGTTGGCAAAAGCGTTTCTCAAACCTACTTCAGGACCTTTACCACAAAATTTTATCCAGCATGGAAAACGACACTGTTTTAGAAATTCGGTTAACGGTCGTTGCGCATGACTTCTTATTGAAGGTAATGAGCAGAGGATGAAAGAACTACTGAAAAATTTTTAAGCAACAGTTCAATCAATGATTCTTGTCAAACTGAGCATTTAAATCGTGTCACTGAATAACAGAAAGTAAAAACCTGCAGCAGTAAATCCGCACCTTCAAATACCGCGCCTTTATTCGCATGAGAATTTCAGTAAAAACATGTAAAATTCAGAGCCAATTATGTCAGTTTGATTGTCGGTTTCTCATGGTTAATTGCAAATTCACGTTTTCAACGCTCTCACCTCGAGAAAAATTCGCATGAGCGAGAATCAATGCAATATAATCATACAAATAAGAACAATAACTTCAAAAGAGGCCCAACTAAAATAAGGATCAGTAATTTGCCTAATCATGCATCTAGTGTTTTTATTACTATCGAGTTCTATGTCAAACTTATTGAACTATTACAACCGATCAAGTTTTTCTTTATTTTGAAGCCTCTGAGTAATGAGTTTGGTCGTCAGCGAAACGCAAAAGAAAAGCATCATTTCTGAATGGAGCTTCATAAAAGTATAACAAAAACGACTAAGGCGAACCTCCGCATACAGCCATCCAAAATACACACAATGCCGCGTTGGCTGAATACACTTCTATGAGAATAAACACCTAATGAACATTATGAGCTGTTTACTCTCGAGAAACATTTAATGTGTTCATTAGTGCATTCATCGCTTTATTCATGGAGTAGCTTAGGTTTAGGGCTGGATACTTACGCCGTTTGGCTACCTTATATAGGTTTAAGCAACTTCTAGAGGTTTAGCCAGCTTATGGAAATTTAGTTGATTTAGCTAGCTTGTACGAGTATCAAATTGCAAGCAAATACTCGAAATACCAAAAACACTTGTATGAGTCGATTCTGAGTACCGAAACAAACTGACTCTCTAACGGCTTCTTGGAGTGAATGATAATTGTAAGTGGAGACATTTCTGAAAACCTGTGGACAACTGACCTTCCTCCAGAGTGTGTCGACATCGTTGAGGATGCATTTGATCTGCGATGATTGCCATGACGCCTCTGCGCCAGCTCAGTCAGTGTGTTAGTGCTTCCGATGCTTGGTGATGTAGACAGCGGCTTGCTGCCATGATTCGCCAATAATTTATCCACCATGCTCACATCGCCCATGTGTATCGCCTGCGAATGGCATCTATTAAAGGCTTCGCCTTCAGCGACACAATGACACTCTATCACATTTGCGATCTTTATCATTCAATGTTTTTTGGTAAATTAAGATCAATGGGCTAAGCTTCTTCTCCGATTAGTTTACTTTGACTATGAGCTTTTGAATATCCGCCGATTCGCAGCATTCCAACATCGACCCGACTAGTGCGATTTTTGAAAGTTTACCGATTCATTACCGAATCAGCGGGTGGATGCAAAATTTACCTGTCGGAATTTATAGAGTGCAATTTTTCTGACCATTTGATATCAAATAATTAAAAACTTACTTCTAAATTCCTGATCACATCTAACTAGCAGCGTCGGAATGCATTCCGCTTGATCAATTCACCAACAGCATTCGCTCTATCCGGCCATTCTTCTTGATGTGCTCACTTAATAGCATTGCCAAATTCACATATGGTAGCGCTGTTTATAAAGACCCTCTCCTAACGCAACTTCCACCCCCACCCACTCGTTTACCGCTCCCCTAAGTTATACAATTCTTCAGTGACACGGGGAAATTATTTTTGCCAAGACCGGATAAATAGAGGCTTCGTCTCGACTGCAACATACAATCACAAAACCCACTCTCAAAATCCGGGAAACCTGTAGTTGCTGAACTTTATGTTCAGGATTTCATGGTATGAATTTGAAAGTTGGGGATGCGCAGGTGAAGAGGCATGTCATTTTTTAGTTCAGAACTTTGGAAAAACGTATCTAGGTGCTAGTGTCTTGCTTGCAAATGCCCCATATTTCAAGTTGACGGCAGAATGCGACCTGAATTACTCGCTTTCCGGACTGTTTGCATATGTATTCTCTCTGCTCTTATTAAGTAGAAGAGTACCAAACAGTATTTTGTATATTAGCAACGACAAAGAAATACTGGCAACAGAGAAGAAATGTACTGAGCACAGAGTGATCGAATTCATAAGAATGAACAGAAGATGGCATATGTAAATTAACAGCTATCATACTACAGTGAAGCGTCGCTGGCATAGGTCGAGTGACGCTGCCTTGTTCCTTCAAATGCCTTTCTGCTAATCAGCACTCATAACTGTTAAACAGCTACTGTGTGAAACGGCACTCCAAGCATGGCAATGATTGAGACATCTCTAGAATTTGATTACAGAAATCTGGAACCTCATATGCATTACCACTGAAACTTGCAAACGCGACCAAAGCGATAGAGACTTGCTCACGAGCAAACCTACCTCAAGCATCATCTCTGGGAGATTCTGAGTAAGTGATGGCTTATAGTCATCGCGGATGGCGCGCTGAGCAGTGAAGGTAAACGAGCGACCGGTGTCAGTCGGCGTACCAACCAGTGACGAGCATTCACTGCTCTCGCCCGTATATCGCCGCCCTAAATGAACTTTTTAATCATATGCTTCATATCTGGTACCCTATTCTTTGCTTTTGCCCCGCCTTCCGCAAATAGTGAGCAGCATTTGGTCCTTAGAGAGCCTCCCTATGTTTAGAAGCAGTGAAACTGCACACTTCCAAACGGTTCGTTGTGCTCAAACAATCCACAACGACCATTTGCGGTTTTCACACCATGACATTCTTCAGCATCCGTCACTGCAACTGAAAAAACCCTATGGTACTGACCAGGTGACTTTTCAGCACTTCTTCGATATCTGGACGCTCAGCGTTAGTTTTATCGAAAATACGTCAACCCTCTGCTCCAAAGTCACCTACCCACACTTGGGCTTAGTTCAACCTTATACAACACCAGCCCTCCTTTCCCCATTTACCGTGCGCCTTTCACTATGTGCTGTTCAGACAATGGCATCATGCACCTTCTTCGTTCGCTTTGAAGGAACAGCACCGATACATAAGAGTGAATATAACAAACCCTCATCTGAAAGTTCGATTCATTTTCCCCAATCCTGGCATGTAGTATGCGTCTACAAAAGAAGCCGAACTCGGCAGGATGGCGATGGCCCGTCCCATCCCAGTTTGATGAGGGGCAGAACATCGGGAGGTAGCCTAGATCGCCGTTTACGGTGTTGAAGGAGATACCTAACAGGTCCTGGATTAAAAATCTGCGATTATTATGGGAGAACAAAATCCTGAGTAGCTTTTCATGGAATTTCACAAAAAGCGCAAAGAAATTTTCCCCCTACACTTTTGGCGTGGAAACTCGCAATTTTGATGGAATTTAGAGGCGGACATCCAATTATTGAAATGCGCAAGATATTTTGCATTTTGTGTTTGCTTAATTGCTCTAAAAACATGAGCGCAGCCCTCCCCTGTTCTTTCCCTACATTCTCTCATTACGATAAAGTTATCGGTATCTGTAAGCGCTACCGATCTGTGACGAAATAACACATCTTATTCTCTGCGAATGCCCCCGTCACATTTCACCAGAAATGTCATAATTCCATTTATATTTCCTTCCCATCAGTGACATACGACTGCAAACATCTCAAAATGATCGCTCCACACTCATCATATGCGCACCGCATGGAGCACCCTCTGCTGACATACCGTAGCAGTTCATTCCAGTATGGTGTAAAACAATTCCCACCCACGCCGTAGTCTTGTGGCCCGCTCACGAAATCGAGAAATCTGTGGCTCTACCATGAGTGCGGGGGACGCGTGGCCCTGCCACGCAAGAGAGGGATCTGTGGGGTCCACGGCGAATTGGAGTTCTGTTCTTGAATGCGGTCATATAGCTTGATCGCCGGTTTTCAAATCGAAAATAAAGGGTGTGGAAAAATGCGGAGACGCGTCTCGTAGTCCTTCGTCTTTTATGGTCTGGGCTATCGCACTGTCTTGTGTACTTCCGCTATGAAATCGCTTAACTATGGCCGCCATGAGTTATATCTGGTGCTGTTTTTAAATTGTTGCCCTGTTACTTTAATATTCCATTTAAATAACTCATCTTTTATTCTGATCAATGCAATTTATCATGACTGATAGCTTTTAGCGTTTCCAGAAGATCTGTGAATTCAAATCCAAACTTCTTTCTTTCTCTGGTTGCTCCAGCATGAATTAAACATCCTATTGATGCCGTTCCAGCGTCTAGTGTACTAGGCGCACAAAGCATCTCGGCCCTGGAAAAATCTATTACTTTGTGTTCAACTGACACCTACTTTTGATCATCGTAATCGCGTGCTTTATTCCTTCCTATCTATTCGAGGTCTCAACTTTTCTTTAATTACCTTGGCGAAAGGAGGACTCTACGATACCAACAACAGCAACCAAGTTGTTTTCTTGCTGCTTCAGCAAGTCACATTTTTGTCAGTCAGATTTTGTAAAAAAGAAAGAATGTGTGATGCTGAGGCACCAAATCACTCATATATGAATCTTCTCAGACCTGGAAATCAAGGCATCAAGTGTGCTCAAATAGAGTCAAGAATAGCATATTTTGGAAGACACTCTTTACACGTGAACAACGACAGTTTCCATGGAATAGGGAAAATAAATGAACCTCGTAGCACCATGGCACTGCTTTCATTGAAACTGCCATTTGACGACATCAAATAGGACTGCAAATTCGATACTGATAATAACTAAGCACAAAGGACAGGGTGATCGATGGAAGGTAAGACGAACGGGAATAAAAAACTCATTCGCAAGTTGAAACAAAAAAAAGAAAGTAGAACTCGTTCATGAGTTCATGAAAGGTGCCTTAAAATTGCTCCATGCATTGTTGAAACCCTGGCGATATACTTTTCTGTTAGTGCAAGCTCACGGCGCACGTATCGGCACTAGGAAATATCAGGTCATACTTACGTAGAGCTAAAACGCTCACGGTGCACATGTCTGCGTCGGAGAGTGCTTATAAAGCACCAAAAAGCTGGAAGCGCTCTTGTCAGTACGTTTACCCGTGAGAGTACTGTCGCTAAGCAGGGACCGAATTTCAAGCAGAAGGCAACGCAAAGAGGGCGGCACAAATTCCCCACTCTCGCAGTAGTGCTGTGGATTCCCCTTTTCCTACATATTCCCGCATGCGCTGACGTTGCTTAGAAAACCGTTCGCTTAATAGTAAATACGATCACCTTGGCTGAGCACTACCACAACGCCTTTTCTCTAAGATATGTCACTTAAAAAAGTTTGTTGGATCAAATCAGGCACTTAAAAAATGTCTCCGCCCACAAAATAATAAAAAGCTGATTGTTGTAGGTGTTGAATATTTGGTGAAAAGATAGTGTTTCTCCAATAAAAAAAACAACTTTTAGGTATCAGAAAACAGGCTGACAAAAAAGAACAACTCGCTCTAGAGGAACGATGTGCCTTTTTATGAGCGCAAGATACGCAAAACCCATACATAAAGCCAAACAGGGTGTCAAGGAGAAGTCAAGCAGTGATGTATGCTGATGTTTCATTGACTACGGAAAGGGAAATGAGCAGCGCAGTGAGATGCATTCCAGTAAAAATTGGCGAAATTGGTCTTATTAAGGCACATTGAGAGGGTCTTCAGTGGCTGCATTAAACCGAAACGAACCCTAAGCAGAGGTGCTTGAAGAGAATTCGTAGCGGATAACTGACATTGCGGTACTTAGATTTTGGCTGCAAAATACGGCAGCAGCTGTTGTTGACTTGGCTGCGTTAAATGCATTAAAATTCTTTTCAATTCATTAAGGTTATTGCTCTCAAATGAAGTTTAATAGCTTTAAAAAGAAAGAGCAAGATGACATTCATAAGATAGAAGCCATTTTGAATACCATAAAATCATTCAACTAATAAGCCAAAACTCTTCCACCGACATCGTTAAGGCTTTGCGTTCATAAGGTTTATAACTCCGAAATGATGAGCTAGAAATGCGTCAGCTGCCATTTCTAGCCGATATATCTTGTCGCCTTAACGCCATTGACGGCATCCAATTGTAACACATCAATACACTAGTGGACTATTGGCTTTCTCCAGGGCCGGACCTGGCATTACTTCTTTACAGAATTTTGTGCTTGAAAAGTCTTTGAACTGAGATAAACAGTCAGAACTTCAAAACTAGAACGATTATTGAAAACTGCAAGAAACAAAGCAAACGCAATTGAGAACTTGAGAGTAAAGGCAACCTGCGTGAGATACCTTCACAGTAAATGTCAAAGGTAAAGCTACGAATGTAAAGTTGGCAAGTAGTTTGAAGCAAAAATCGCCTTCTATCCGAAAAATTTTGTCATTAGCAGTGAAAAACTAGGTCACCATATGGCTAGAGACAGCGCGTCATACCCACATTTCACCATTAATTTTCCTCATTAGCTTCATCAATGCTCATATGCAAACTCAAGTTTTTGTTGTTGCTACGACTGCTCCACTGAAGTGTTGCGTGAACCTCAGGTAAAAATGGTCAAGAACACAAACCTCGAGACCCATTTCTCGTAGAACACAACAGTGCGTCATAGAAATTATTGTCCACTCAGGAATTATGCAACAGGATGATCAAACAAACTTCATTCCGTATAGCATATTGTTCATCAATGTTCAGATTCCGACAGGCATTCTTAATTTAAGGAAAAAAAGAAATTCTTCAATATGACCAACACACTCCGATATTTTTTCTTTACTAAAGGAATTCATAACTTCTGCTTTCTGTAGTTGCACGCCCAAAAGTTTTATGTATTAATTATGTTTTGATGCGTTAGAGGTTAAATTATCTAATACCACAACAAAAAAATGTATAGGAACTTTGCAAATCAATTCAAAGGACATCTCTGAATTGATTTGCATTATAAATTAATTATTTTTATTATTATACTAAGAGTAAAACGTTGAAGAAATGTGACAGGCAGCAATAAATAAAAGAAGACAAAAAGATTCCACATGGATGATAACGCAGAGGACAAACAATCTACATTCTAAGAAGAAATTCAGGGTGAGGCAGGAAGTAATGCCCGTTGGAAATTATAACGGAAACATACATCAACTTGGCAAATGATGGCTAGAATGAAATTTTTTTTAGAAAAACTCCCCTTTTGCAATTATTCTTTTCAGGGCATCCCTCCCCTTTTCTAGCGTTTGATCGTTTGAAGGTACTAAAGTTGTAATGCCAACTGCAACTTGGCTGCATTTTGTATCCGAGACTTATGGATCTGCGAATTTCTTTGAACTGGGAGGGATAAGTGTCCCATCTAAGAGAGAACCGGCTCTGGTGACCCTCAAACTTGAAAGCTGAAATGAATAAAAATTTGACAGATCACAAAACTGTAGCATCATTGTTATGTTAGGCTGATTCCCGGAACAAAAGCGAAAGGAACCATGCAAAATTCATTTGATTTCACGCATCCGCTCTTAAGCAGTGATGCAGATGGGCAGAAATGACCTCCGCCACATGCGCTTTCTCGAAAGAACAGGAAAAAACATGGAGAGCAATGTTAGAGTGTGTATTCGATGGTACACAGGATTGTCTGCAGAAAGAATTCGAAAACCTCCTTTTGAGCACTTCATTGTGGTTTCACGCAGAGCGAACAAGCAGAACTGGTGCTCTCTTCTTTTCAAACAAAAAAAAAGAAAAAAAAGGTTTTCAAGGGGAACACAACGACCAAAAAGAATAATGCAATAATTTTCCGTTTCCTTTCACCTTCCTAATCCTTCTTAAATCAGTCGTTGACCTGATCCGCCGTTTTCACTGCTCCAATGTTTAACTGAATGACAGGAGGGAGGATATCGCTACTCGACATGCAAAGCAGCACATGTGAACATATATGCAGGACGGAAGGTTTAATTACCCAAGTTTGAAGCGTGGTTCACGAAGCAGGGGAAAAGTGCAGGCAAGTGTATAGACAGCAGAACACGGCAAAATTGTAAGATGAACCACCTCAACGCTATCTATATATTGTTGGGTAACTGGCAGAGGCAAGAAGTGGTCGTTGACGAGCAGCAGACGTCAATACCTAAAGTAGTGAGAAACCCAGGCCGCTCGCAGACGGGAGACCAGTGATCGGGATCGCTGGCTCGAGCGATGGTCATGGTCTGATTAGCAACCGTGGACATGTCGGCGGTGTGCCAGGAACGCCGCACATCAATTCCGGTCTGGCTACGGTAGACAGTGGAAGACGAGCAGCAGCTCAGCCATCACCAAAAAACAATGACGTAGGTTCCGTTCTTAACAGGAATTTGTCTTACTTTGTTCATTTCTACCGTTTGTTCACAAACCTTTGGAGACATATTAAACTATTTGTTGGCCTCCCTACCAAGGGCCAATATATGCACTGATAATTGCTTCCAAGACAAAAGCGCATGTATGATTTGCGGGTAGCTGATGGCAGAGAAGCAAGACGAACAGTGGGCAGAAGAGAAAGGCTGCGGAAAGGACCGCTGAGAAATTTTAGATGGAAATGCAGATTTCTTTGAAACTCCAACAGCATCGCTTTCAGGCTTTTAGCCTCATATTTCTAATATCTAGAAACTGCATGAAACATTTTGTTCTAACTACAGCAATATTTTCTTTATCAGGTGAAGTAGGAGATAGCTTTGAAGATGGTTTAGGCCTACATTTGAATCCCTCATCAAAGGATAATGCCGTTTTATGACTGAAAAGAACCAAACAGAAATTGTACGCTTAAAAGTGGCAAAACAGTACGAGCGGTAAGTGCGAACTTCAAGAAGGTGACAATGAAAAACCAAATCTCATTCAAAAAGTAAATGGCACATAATTCGCACAGACTTGGTTTGCGTTGACCAAACCTCCATTACCCCCTGTTCTACCGAATGTGCTTCCAACTTAAAAATTACCTCCTCTAAATGCACGATAGTTTCATATTGCTACATTTCACTGTCCCTTGACGGTACCTCACTGTTTTTGGACCCTTTCAATTGCATTGAACCGAAGCGCCCCAAATAACTCAGTACCTAGCAATTTCTCATCTAAATGTGGTATTTTGATCAGTGTTGACCTCGTAGTTGAGAGAGCTGCCCAGTAGATGACAGTTAAAAACTGAGAATTATGTGCCTAAGTCCTAGTTTTCCTACTCAATTTGTCACAGTGGATGCAATTTAAAATTCGATTCCACTCAAACTCTACCCTACTGGACGCCGAGAAAAGCGAGAAAGAAAGTAGGAGTTCATGGTATTGCTTCTGAAGATGAGCGTACATGTTTTGCAGAGATGCAGAATATAACTGTGCGAGCAAAAATTCGAACACTTGAAGAAAATGGAACAAGGAAATCCAAATGTCAATGCTTTTTTTGAGTAGTTCAATCTTTTCCATTCCACAACATACGAAAATTTGAAAACTCTCAACCATACCTTTCCAACTACAAAGCGACAGCGTCACAAACTTTTGCTGTGAATAAACCTTATATCTCGAGATGACCTGTACAAAACTTATAGCATTCACGCATCGAATAAATCGCGTTTTTATGAGAAGAGTTTCTTTCGCAAGTTAGGCGCTTTCTTAGTAAGGCGCAATAAGACTTCAATGTGAAGACGATGAAGCAGAGGCTGTCAAAAAACTTACACAAGCGTATTCGTAACAGTGAAACAATTACTGATGTCATTAGGATATATCACATTTTTACGGTTATCGGAGCTTTAAAAAGTACCATTAGTGGCAAGAAGCCACAAATTCCAAGTTACGTGTCCTATAGTAGAGCTTTTCAAAGTTGAAATGCATTTTAAGGATGTTATTATAGAAAGATGGATTTCTTAAAATGAACCGCATTGCTATCCAAATTCAGATAACATTCTTTCGCTCATAAGGAACAAAAATTGCGGAAGTTTTCTAGCATATCATTTATGCGCCGACTCATTTGCACTGTTAAATTTCGACTTTCGAAAATGTCGCTCGCTCATCTTCATCCAAACAGCTCCTTAGTTTGCCATCACTGTAGGAAAATGTTACAGAGATCGAAGGAATTCTGTGAATAGAGATGTTTTCTACACCTCTAAAAATACGCTCTTTCATAGCCTAACAAACTGCATTAATTCGAATAAATCCCTGTTCAACTTTCAGCGAAGAAAAAAAAAACTTATGAGGATCGCAAAGCTATTGGGTCACTACAAGAAAATTTAGTGTATAAATAACTATCCTAAATGCGCACACATAAATAATTCTTTTCACATGCATGCATCTCATGAAAATTAAAGCACATGCCTCCACTTATTCACATTGGTTAAAAAATCAAACTTATTTATTCGGTTAAGATTTAGACTAGTAAAGAGTATGTCGGTGATGGGACCGCATTACTGATTCCTCCGTATCCCTCAGATCCCTCTTTCATCGCCGGTGAGGCATCGCCTTTATTCGCTCTGATCGCACTGCGCTTTCAGAGAAACGCATTAAAATTCATGCGATATATAAGATAGTGGAATAGAAATTTCGCGCGAGCTAACGCAAAAAGAACTAGGTTTTCGGAATCTCGTGGAATGGTCGAAATTTCGCAGATGGAAATACAATTTTTGTGCAAGCAGTGGACCTTCAAGGTTATTCGGCTACCACTCATCATCTAGACCCCTCTCCTATTAGCTTAAGAAGATGTATTGGAGAGATTCCACTATGTTCACTAAGGATTATGAAGACGCGTTCGCATTCAACCACTTTGGTGTCCTCAGCCATGCAAACCCGAACAGCAGTCGCACATGTGGCGTAACAGGAACCTGGCGACCTCTGCGGACCTGGTTCGTCAAAAAATCCGTGTAACACCAGCATATGGAAACTGGAGGGCGTTCTGTCGAAACCGCTCTCCCAAGATAAAGAAAAGTATCTTGTATTAATCTTTTGCAGAGGTTGCTTAACTTCATCAGGTAGGATCTTTCAAACAATGCTTGATTATTTCATAGGTACGTTTATTTCAAATCGGGGAGCGACTATGCACTTTGCGTACCCGCTGCCTGTTGCGCTTCTTATTATTGCATTTTTCTCTCCCTGCGGAAAGATTAATCGGTCACTTTCTAATCTGAATCGGTTGAATACGATACGCGCATTCCCACAATGCCGCCTTTGAACGGCTCTGTTAGCACTTCTCAAAGAGTTAAAGCTACAAAATTTGAATTCACTTTGAAAGTGATGAAATTTTACAAATTTTACGGTGCCACCTTTGCAAAAAACATTCACATGATGCATTCAATGAAAGCATTCAAGGTGCTTCGATAAAGATACAACTGAAAGATGGGAAAGGGAGAGGGGAGAATCTTAGCAGCAATGTGCTAATAGAAGGCAGACAAGGCTTCCTGAGGAAGTCATAGCTTCCATGATGAATTATGCACTTCATGAGCATCCACCTCCATATTCATCCTTTTTTTCTACAGTAAACTGCCATCAACTATAATCACTATGGTCTTATAAACGCTCGATAGACGAAATTATCAATTATTTATTATTATTGATAAATTATCGATATAATAATTATTGACATAATAAAAGGATTTACTTTTTTAATACCACACATGGAAATTTGTAAGTTCAAAGAGGAAGGAATTATACCACTAAGGGTTGATAGCACCTAAACAGAGTTGGCACCATTTAATTAATTACTTTACGACTAGAAATCTGAACACCGGATAGAAAAAGTGAGGGGAAGAGATACACAGCAAAGTACAATGCAAAATAGCCTATCGACAGGAAAACGAGAATACAATTGTCTTACTCTCAAGTCTAAACGCCTATGTATTTAACTAATTAACCACTGATCCAGTTGACTAATCAGGTTCAAATATGACGAAGTGTTTCGTCAAAGAAGAGGCATATGAAGCGCACAGTGACCAACCAGCCTAGAAGAAATGAACTATTCACCTTTTGGAGATGTTGTAGCAAAGGATGCTCAGACCAGCATTCGTTGGCGGCAGCATTTCGCTATTACAACGCGTTCATTAGTCAGCAAAATAGCAACAGTGGCTTTATTTTGGTGGCTGATGCTACTGGCGTTGTAACGCCGAAACGTTTCATCTCAAAACCCCTGCTGGTTTACGCATTTTTGGCGTACAATACAGTCTTCGACTACCGTCAGAGTGCTCGTCAGCGTCCACTCACAGATTCATTGGTACGCAACTTTCATCGGGAACTTCCATTAGAATCATGCACACTATTTAGCACGCACACGTTTCATATCAGAATTTCGTATGAACGCATCATTGAACAATCAGACTCCACTTCGTTGTTCCGAAACCGTTCTTCAGTAGGCTCGAAAAGTGGCCCATACAGAAAAGTTGAGCATCGAACGCAAGATTTAGGGAACAAATCTTAGAAAATACAGTTGTTATGAAAACAGTCAATGCATCATTTCTAAGTAGGCATAACATACCCGGGATAGTTTTATGGCGTAAAATAGCTGACAAGTGCATTGCACATCAATGGCTTGCCGAAAACCCTAGAGATCACTAGAGACCTGATTTGTAACTATTCTTCTTTAGCACGTTACAATCTTCCTAAAACGTTTTCCATGATATTTTTCCGTATTTGATCGATGATAATTTAATTATGCTAAGGTTCCCCCTTCATGTCTGTAGACTTTTTGGTTCATATCCAAGCTTTCAAGAAAGTCAGAGATTCGGAAGTACTATCTATAGAAGGTTTCTGCAGCAACAATGAATCTGTCCACCACTATGAAATTTTTCAGAATAAATGATGAAAACAAAAGAACGGTAGCTGAACTAAGTAAATGTTGTCATGTTGATAGATAATTTACTGAGATGATTCAGTATGCGAAAGAAAACACTATGAAAGGCATGAAAAGTTTGTTACTCCCTCAACTAGCAAAAATTTATTCCAACAACAATATAGAAGACATTTCGTTGGAATATTTCCTTGATATTTCTCAAATATTGCGTGTCAGCACACTGAAACCTTATGACTTCTCCTCCCTCCTTTACGCATAGAAATTGCTTCAGCACAACTATTTATAGAGTTTTTTGCACTTTCGAAACGTAGCAAGCGTCAAAATAAAAATATGCAGGTTAATAGATGCAAGTTTGCAATTTGTTGTGACTAATCGGAAATTTTACAGCATTCGGAAAGTTAATCCCTTGAAAAAGCATCGAAGGCAATTATTACAGAGAGCTGTGATCATATTCAACCGATGGATATATTTGACAGTTGGAAGAAAATGTGATCTAGGTGCGGGAAAATGCGAAAAGAGCTGCTAGAAATGCATTAGAGGATTCTTCGCTAGTGCAAGAAATACTAGCCCGAAGTTACAGAACCTCTTTGCAATAGATTAATAATGAGATAGCGACTCTAAATTGAATGAAATTAACAGCAGGGACGAAGGGGCCGTGGTGTCTGACAAGGCGTCGCCCCGATTTGGCACTTCTTAACATATTTAGAGTTTATTTATCTACTTTCTATAAAGTATCAGCAGTCCAATTTGAACACAAAACACATTAAGTGGGAACTCAGCAAGAATCACGCCCGTTGAGGAGAAAATATGATCATCAAACTGAAGGGGATCTAGAATAAGCCGACAACGAATATCCAAACTACGGATGTTCAATCTCTCATCAAACCATCATTCAAAACGACCTCATCGTTTATATTTTAGGTGTCCTGTTCACCAGCTTCCACAGTTCCTTGCTCCATAACCACTCCTTCCTACCAGTGAAGTTCTTTTAGCCCCAAGAGTAGCTTTTTATGCTACTCACACGGAGTGAATTATTCAAAATCGTGAATCACGCCCACTGGATTAGAAAAACCATATTGAAATCAGAGCATCCAGAGGAAGAAGTAAATGGATAGAAGACTTGCGCCTTCGGCGCTCGCAAAGACAGAAGACGAAGCACCGCACAACATACTCGCGCCTTCGGCGCTCGCAAGAAGACGAAGCACTGCACAACAGAAACAGAAGTTCTTTGCTGCATAACCACTCCTGTCCTACCAGTGAAATTCTTTTAACCCCAAGACTTCACCGCATTGTGTTGATGAAGCTCTACTGGCTGTGCATCGAATAATTTTCGGAGTCTTCAGGACTCTCTTTTGGGTCTAACTCTGCGCACTGTGACGGTTCATCGATAGGCCAACGACGTCAGCTAACGGTCACAATTCCAATGCGCCACAAAAATCCATGCAAAATTAGATTTGTGCTCTTTCATATAGCAGACTACAATCACTGCAAATGCAATTTGTATTCTGTATGCGTGGCGTTTCGGTGCTCAGTCTACCTATTATTCAATCGAGAAACAAACGTAACTGGAAGAGAGGTTCACAAGTTTGGGGTGCTGGTTGATGACGTAGCTTGTTTCATTGAGCGTATTGAAAGATATCTTATTTTACATATTCACGTTGCAATCATATTCTTGGATCCTTCAGGACAAAAAACTTCATCCTATACATGGGCAATAAAAATAGGAAATCATGATGGAATATGTTGCCGATGTTTCGAACTCTTCCACTGAAAACTCGGTTTTTGCAAAAAAAAAAAAAAAAGACTGAGGATTTCCCACAAATGCTCTACTGAGGTGAGGAATATGCGGCACGATCTATAAAGACAGTGAAATTAAAAGGCAATATTCTTCAAATTCGATGAGATAAAAAAGAGTGAATCAGGATTTTTAAACTCGTTTGTGGTATATATGATATTGCCTGCAAGGGACTGCATTCCCTTCCATCTCCTCATGAATCCAGTTGCAATGACTGGAAATTATTTCACCTCCGGACTTCAAACTTTGCCCGCTCTTGATACTTTAACCTTAACATTCCTAACTGGAGCGCACATCCGCTAATCACCAGAGCGGTTTTGACACATCGCTCGGCCAGCCCATACTCGCTCCTATCGTTCATCAGCGAGAATTAGGCATCTGTTCCATTATTGCTCTCTCACTTGGTACTGTTCCAACCCTCTCCTTTTCTACCATTTTCTTCGAAGCATCTCAATTTTTTTTTCTAACAAACAACTGCAATCTTCTTGGCGCTTCTAGTGTTCTCTCTGTGTTCCATGCTGGTTGTTTTCTTTCAAACCTTAAATATGGGTCTTCTCACTGAGACTTTGGGACATGAATATAATCTCATCATGTTACATAAAATAAAAATCAGATTGAAATTAATGGCGTGATGAATCGCTATTACCGCAGATCTTACTAATTCACGGAAATACTGAACATCGAAAGTCAATCAAAGGAAAAGGTAAAACAACAATCCGAAATATTCCATACTGAAATTAAAGACTAGCATGTTACTGATGAGAAATCAATAAAGTTCTTAACGCAGCGGCATTTTAATGCCAAAATTCACCCAACATTGCCAATCTTCTACATGTAGCATGAAATTCCGATAGCACATAACAGGTAGCCAATCACATTAATTTCAATGAATTTCAAACTCGATTCAAATAAGCCTAATTTGACTGGTTGCCTCTTTGCACGTTTGTGATTGCGCAAGAGCGGGTGAGACACTCGAATAAAAAATCAGGTAATTTCAAGTTTGTGCTGAGTAGGTCCAAAGAGGCGGAAACATTGCATCCCTTTAAAATTGTGGAATTAAGCGTGTGCAAATAAACAATTCGAAGAACTGAATTAAGCTTGCCAGTTTGCGCTTCAAAACGGCCGGAATGCGCATATCCTATAGTTTTTCTGAATCATTCTATTCCTCCTAACCGAAAAACTGAATGGTGAATGACAACGTTAAGCCTAACTGGATATTCAGGAAGGCTCACCATCCTCGGTTTAGCTCAGAGGTTTTACTTCCACAGCAAAATGCCACAGCTGCTCATGCAAGTATGTATACATCGCATGCATATAATATAACGATTAACTTTAGCGCTTTGCTGCGGAAGCAACAATAACATAAGAGCATAAGCCGCATTGTCATATAAAGAAAAGAACAATCTGCTGCTTAATTCAAGCGGTCCAAGTTACTTGCTGGAAAACCAAAAATAATAAGCAGGGAGCTTTCGATTCAAAAACTATTATAAAACAGCTTCAAAGCGTTCAGTGTATTAGAGAACATCATATGGCAATACGACATTAAATTGAATCAATACGTTAAAAAGACGAGCAGCAAACCGACCAGATTGGCCTGATTGTTGACGCTGTAAACGTTGACGAAGGCGTTTGGCCGTGCAAATCGGCGTTTCACGGTTGCACAGATCGCTGGTGTAACCGAACGGATAACGATCAGATGTCTCGGTTGATGATTTCCGACTGGCCATCTCAGTGACAGACGGTTGTCAGCTAGTCAGAGAGCACTGAAGCAACAGTCTTAAAGCCATCAAAGGGAATATGTGGTTAATTGGCGACGTGATGCCTGAAGTGTGCAGCTAGCCGCTCGCATAGCGAATGCACAAGAACACGGTCACCGCAACGTGCAGTTCTATACATCGGCAGCGGGGGGCGGACTGGCCAGCTAGACTGCACTCCGACCCGTGAGGATGTGTCCGAGTGCGATACAACTTCCCTGTCTCTGCTTTTGCACTGCTCAGATCTCTATGGCAAAACAACAAAAACAACGCGATGGCAACAACATTTCCCGCCTGTTCATTAGTGCACTGCAGTTCAAGTCGTTACTTCATGCTGCTTAGTTGAAGATAAACTTCAAAGAAGAGCAGAGATGTTCGTGGACCGCTGTTAGCAGAACCTCTGTTCTGAAAAAAGCTTTGCCAGTAGAAAATAAATAAGGTCGAAGAGTATCCTTTCAAGACTTGCAACTATGGAATAATAGAACAAAGAGTGTCCAGTGAAAGAACATAAAAACTTTGTTTTCAGCGAGGGCTTATATCTTGTGATATATAGACCCTCGATGCTGGATTCGAGCACTAGGCCGCGCCAACAGGCTCATAAACATGCGGGAACTCTTCCTCCTTCATAAGTTTGATTTTAGCCAAAGTAGCAAATCACTTGAAACTTCAGGTACCTATATTTTATGCGCGATTGCTCACAAACTGGGCCAATAACGTTATAGAACATTTCAGCTGTGGCAAGGGTCACGTGGTATACACATGCGCAACACAGTTCAGCAGCTACCAGCTGTGGAATAGAACAGAGTAAACGCGGCCTGGTCATGGTTAATAAACCTCATAATAACGTGACATGAAAAAAGCCACTATGGTTGACAATCGCGCAAATTGTAGTTGTGTGAGCGCTAAATTATAATCTAACGTTTCACAAGTGAAAAACTTCTGAAGGCGTTCTGAGTGGTAATTTATGTGATATAGAAACCTAAATACCTGTCAGGATAAAGTGAATTGATGTGAAGTGAATTTGACTGCATGACTTTCACTTAATGACTTTTTATTAGCGCTAAAGCAAATGAAGCGTGAAAAACGCTCACATAAGTATCTACAGTCGTCCGTTACTCTCATAGCTCTCAGATCCTTGAATATAAATCTTTCAGCTTTAGGAAATATCTCATGGGACAATGGCTACTGCTCAATGAAAACTATACTGAATATACTTTAGCAGGCAAGACTTTCTGATACGATATCCATTTGAAATGCATTTTGCAGGTATTTCACTCCAGTTAATCAAAAACCGAACAGAAAAATCTGCCAAAGGGAACGGAGTGATGTACATTTTTAGAATTCTGCTACAAAAAACAACAAAAATGCATTCGCATTTTAATCTAACTCACCAACAGTACGAATCTAGTTTAAAACATCCTTCCACATAACCAACTCGAGACTCGTTTAAGTTCATTTGAAGTGAGTGGCCAACATTAGGTAAATATATAATGTAGCTGCGTGATGCACGTTACTATCACCGAATTCCACAATTCCTGCTTCAGCAACTTACCCGTTGAAACTTTCAAAGAGATGGATAATCGCACAGACTAAACGCACATTTTCATAAACATATGCAAAACTTCATCACCTACAAGTTCGGTGAGAGCGGATAAAAATCATTTTACGGAATACGTGCCTGCTAAAAGATTAACACTATACAACGAAGGGAAATGCAAGCGTGCATGCGAACAAAGTGGAAATCGAAATATCGCTGACGTACAATTGCATATATTTAATAAGTGTTTACTAACCGTAACCATTCAAGAGGAGTTTGTTTCAAGACTCAGTACTTCGGTATTAATAGCAAAAAAATGCGTTTAAATAGTCATTCAAATGGTGCAGCAATCGACAACATATCAGCAAGAACGAAAAACAAAACCGTTGGCACAACTACAACGAATGAATATGCACAGAAAGGAAAAGATAATCGAAACGATCTCTCATAGTCTGCAGTCGCTCAAGTAAGCTTGCTAACCAGCAGAGTTCTGAGGATAGACGACGAAGCAATAAAACGTCCGAAAAAGAAGCGACCATCAAGGAGCTATAATGTGAATGATGAGCGAAACGTAGGGTACGTCACACCCGTAGGATGCACACACTAATTTGCCAGATGCCTGCCAAAAACAATTGGTTCTATCATCACACTGAAGGAAGATGGCCAGTATGTCGGAAAGCGATCCATAGAAAGTGCAACTATTCAGATGAGATACCGCCCGCTGCTCACCAGCCTTGTCCTCGCTCTTCAATAATTACTTCTTCTATACTTTTTATTAGCCTCTCCTTCTCTCGATCAAATACTAAGTCCTCAAATTCGCATGAAAGGATCACCTAAAAGAGATCCTCAAACCTGTGCTGTATTACTTTACTTTGAAATCTTTAACGGTTTATTGAAAAGATATTATTTCAATCGAGCTCTCTCCTGTTTACACATCCAACAGAAAGCGATACAACTTTCTGCTTATACCTCAAAACTGTGCAAATATTATGGGGCACACAGCGAAATATCACTCAAATCATTAATAGTTTTTCAAATTACACCTAATCACCCCTGGCATACTTCAGCTTAGTGAGATGAATGTTTGCCCCACTCACACTTAATTCCCTCATATTTTTGGAAGCAAAAAAAAAAAAAAAAAAAAAAAATTGCACACTGAAGAGAAAGTGTTGAAAGCGATGTGAGGAGCATAATGAGAAACATGTATTGTGCTACTTTTGAAATAAATGAATCGTTATACTATATTCCTTGCCTTCACCAGTTGGTGAACAGCTGGCAGATAAAACTGTAGAAATTAATGCAGCCGTTAAGTCTGATGAAAATTCAACGAAGCGCACACGTTGGACTTCTTGGCGAGTACGATTACACTGGCGAGCCTAAAACGACATCTAATAGAACTTTTCCTGGATCGGATATTTCGTCGAGAAGACGCTTGCAAATTCCAAGATACAATGCAGTTACAGCTTCCACGGACCTCGCAACTTAACGAGCGATCGATTAACCAATACTATTGAAGTGACCGGCCAGCGGAAACGTTCGCTTTACATAAGAACACGTGAACACAAACACACACATACACGTGTACGTGAACATGAACATATGCTCAAAAAAGTACGCAATGTGCACATAAACAAACGCATACACAGATACAACAAACGCGTACACATATACAGATACACGTGCCTACGGCGCAAGACCGTGTTAGGGATAGCAAGCTGCTTTTGTCCTATGGAACCTTCCTTCGTTATTTAAAAGGCCTCACTGGTGCAGTCAATGCACCGATGAAAAAAAAGCGCCAAACTCTACAAGGCGGATGGCACGCTACGCGCTTTTCGCAGTCTGCTGAGTCAGCAATTAACATTATAGCGGGGTTTATTCACACCAACTGATCATTTGTGAGTTATGGACCATCCTTACAAATACTAAGGGGAGAGTCCGAAAAAAATTGCCCATAGACGGCTAATTACCCGACTGCTTTCGGCATAGGCAAAATGTAGCTTTAATAATGTGACTATCCGTCAATAAATATTCCATCGGTAGCGTAATCTAAAAATATTAATCGCCACTCACCCATGTGAATGCTGGTCGCTGTATGTGAGCTCTTTGGCCAATACACTGGAGAACTTAATTAAATTTCACCCCGCCGCTCGCACATGTAACAGTCAGGCAAACTCGTGAATGTTTAAAAAACCCGTTAAATATTAAACAGCAACAATATCCATCGCGGTGTGAATAAGTGACGTTGAGCTTGTGCCTCTGTTCCTGTGGCTTTTTCGCTACGAACATTTTACTTTTCCCCACAAGAAAACATTCGGGAGTTTTTACGCATCTGCACATATTTTCTTTACAAAAGTGTACTTTGGCGACGCCATATACACACATAAGTGCATTTGTGCATGCTTCGGCATACGCGTGGGTGCCTGTGTGTTCTTGCCATAATTGCAACTTGGTAAGCACTAAAGATGGAGTTACGAAAATTGGCAGGCATAGAGCGCACCACAGGTTACCTCCTGTACCATATTTCATGTTCATCAATCAGGTTCGAAGGATGTCACGGATATTTACGAGTGGAAAATTTTGGGCTCACTTTACGTTAGTCGATTTCCCGCTTGCATCATTCGGTCTTCAAAAGCTAATGTGTTGTGGAAGCAAGCGACATAGCTATCTTGTGCAAATGGTGAGTTAGTTTGAACTTAAAGGCATTATTTCGCATACATGTCAATCAGTGAAGCGAATGTTGGTCAGGTGAGGCGCATTTTGCGCTATCTTGTCTCTAGCTCGCTTCTGCACTCGTTTAAATTGTCCAGCACCCTCACACCAGCGTCCTTCTTCACCTCCTCTGAAGCGTTACCAACGTCATAGCATCTGCAGTTAGACGCACAAGTCCAATCGCATATTTATGTGCATTTTCTTAATTTTTATGGAAACGAGCTTAAAGCCACGAATTCTGAAAGATGTCGCCCAGAATCACCGTTCAAATTTCCTTTTCTCTAGTTAGTTAATTCATTTGTCGAACAGCACTAAGCATAGAAATATGTTGAAAAGTTTGCTAGTCAAGTTTTCTTCGCACAACTGACCAAGAATAGGTAAAATCGAATTTTCGATTAAGGTTGTAGGCAAACGGCTTGCTCTGTAGGCAATCGCGCTATCGTTATGGAGGCAAATTTTTGTGCATCGAACCGATGTGATCCACGGACTTGTGCAATGCCGTCCTTCTAATTTACTTCTCCACCCGGTTCTTCTCCTCTCCATCCTCCCTCCCGTCTCTTTCACCACTCGTTTTCCCTCTGCCTCACCTGCACCTATCACAAATACGGTTCACGCAAAATGCATAACCAATTTCTTGTCATGTCACCACCATCTTGTACTATTCTACCGTTTCATATCGGATGGAATAATTTTTTCATTTTCACTGCTCATTGCGGAAGAGAAAGATATTCTTTCATCACCTGCAGTAAGCATCGGCTAACGATCTCACTAGTTGATTTAGTTTACTTTAAAAAACTGTTTGTGCAACATCAAACGAACGAAAACGATCCAAAACAACATATGTTACTCATTATGAAATATTCTTGCTAGCCTTTCTTTTGAAGCCACGAAAGAATATGAGCGGATCGCATCTCGAATGTTGTCATCTGATTTTTAACATACACATGAACTATATGAAGCCATCAAATTTGGTGCAATTTTTGAACAAGTGCACTCTGCTCATATTTTTGCAATATTTGTTGCACACAAAGTTCTTTCGCTAAAATGTTTTGAGCGAAATTATAAGCTATCTGTGTATAAAGGCTATAAATCACGCAACTTATTTAGGCCACCAAACATATGGAACAAAAAATTCGATAACGTCACTACGGACGTACTATGATCATCTCCGAGCATTCTTTAGAAGGTGGAAATTTGTGTGTGAAAACGGCTGAAGAGAATTTTACATAAAGAAATACCCTATTACTTTATCCCCACTTGCGCTCATCGAGCACTTTGCAACCACGAATGTGTATAAATTTTCAAAGAGTTGAACAAATCATCCCTATTTACTTAAATATTCTGTTCAAGTTCTTTGCACAAATCAGAACGATTTCTGAGATAACAGGATGGACGGAGGGGTACTTCCTGTGAAAATCCTGTTTTGTAGGGTGACCATAACCAAAGTCATTATTGATCATTCAACAAGTGATCTGATCACGTTATCCCAAATAATCAGCTAAAGTTACTGAAAACTTCGATACATTTTACGAACCCTAGGATCTAAAATTTGAAGAAGGAAAGCGCTCAAGAATTGCATAGAGCTGGTGAATTAGTGATTTTTTCGACCTGCGCTTGTATCGACTGAATTATGCAAAATAAGGCCGGGGGTGGCGTAAGTCATACAATGATTATCTTTTGTTTGCTAGCGCAATGAACTCCGAGAGTGTTGCATATTTCATTATCTTCCGTTTAAGCATCGAAAAGACGATCAATTCTATGTTTTCTTCCAATATTTTCGTCTGCAGTTGCAACTTCATTGCCATTGTGCGTGGAGTTTGCGTAAAATTGTAAATCAATTTGGTGATCCTTAGTGTGACCATGAGCCAGCAGCTGCCTTCTTCAACTGCTTTCAATCGCTTATTGCCGCGGAAAAAAATCAAACAAAAAAGTTATAAAAGTCGAAGAAAAACCCCCACAAAAGCCCATAAAACAACAAATGTCACCATAGTCACTTGAAGAAAGAAATATCATAGAAATGACTCCTTCGAAAAATGTTGTATAAGCAACTAAAAATGAAAATTATTAAACAATGATATAATGGGAAGTGGCCACATACGATTGCAGAACGATTAACATCCGCAACAGGAAAAACGCACAGTGGTATAATGATACAGTGGTATAATGGCCTAAGGGTATAATGATAATAATGACATGGTGGTATGATGGTATGATGGTATGATGACGTAATGGTATAATGGTAATGGTATAGTGGTGAGTCAAAGGCAGAAGCGTATAGTGATGTTCGTGCAGTTGAGTCATAGATTCAACCGAAGACTTAACCGAACATGTGTCATGCGGTTTTGTACCTGCGACGTTGTCAGCAACGAACAACAACAATAAATTAACCTTTCATGCTGATGTTTGGATGATCGTCAGAGCACTTAAACTTGAATTATCCAACCGTTGCTGGCAACAATGTGATGACTAAACACTAAAGCATATCTGCTCAAATCCATAACCCTTCCATACGCGAACTACAATTTCGGTTTGCATCTCCGAGAATCATCGTTCTTGCACGTGTTTATTATGGAAGTTTTAGGGGAAATAATACAACAAGCAGGTATTGCTTCCGCAACGTTTCTGAAAGTTCTAAAACGCTTTCACAAATTCACAAATTCGCAAAATAGTTCATCACTTGCGGAAACTCAGATTGAATTTAGAGGTTATTTCTATAAAAATCAACCAGTCTTGTCAAACACAGCAGCTAACGTTGACATGACAGCGAATAACTCTCAAAAACCTACTTGATGAGAATTGCTCACCTGCTCATCGTAAACTTTTTTGCTTCGACCTCGTGACCGCAATTAATAGAACTCGTACTCCCCCGCTAATCGATACCTTATAAGAGTGTCCTAGCGCATTCAATAATCTGATCACTTATATTTGCTTTCGAAAGCACGAAGGAAAATCCATTTTTCTAATATCAGCTAAAATCACTTCACACCTGACCACATTTTTCCAGTTCAAACTACTTAATACCTTTTTCTTCGTTTCTTCTCAATTATATAACCGCTCTTTGACTTTATATTAAGTGGTGCTTTATGAACGATTTTGCGTAAAAATTATTAAATAGATGAAAAACGTTTGCTTCATTGAATAAGCAAAATATCAGTATCTTTTGAAGAACAGCAACAATAGATCATTCCAACAAAGAATGGAATTTGTGATATGGTACCATTGCATTGTTAAGGAAACCGTTCGCACAGCTACTTCAAAAATTGATTTTCATATCCCGAAGGTCTCGAGCAAAGCAGCATGCTTTATCCCAGACAAACAAATCACTCAACATTAGGGCAAACAGCTAACATAGACTTCCTCATCAAATGCGTTCCTTCTCGGTGTGTCGCTCGACAGCAACTTTCAACTGACCATGTTGGTTTCAATATAGAGTGTTATGTATCGCGTTTCCGTTGTCTACAAAAAGATGTTTGCAGTTATACTACAGGGGAAGATTATTTCCATTGCATACCGCAAAAAAATGCAAGAACAAAATGCCAATAACATAAGAAATTCACTAGTTTGCAATAGGCGGCCTTTTGTATGTAAGATCGCATCTGAAGACTGGGCGAGGACAGAAAACCGATCTTTGAAGGAACAGAATACCCCTTCTTTCTCACTTTTGGGAAGAACAGGAGTTTCCCTTTATTATGAAAACCTATTTGGAACCTTGCCTCGATAAGAATCCCATCGTGGAAGTCGAAAAAATTGGGAAGTTCTCGTGACCAAAAACCCCTTTTTGCAAACGTCTCGAAAAATGGATCAGGAAATATCTTCAAAGAAAATGGCAAATTAGAAATAGGCAAGGATGAAACATTGTGAGCTTGAAAGCTTGTTGCTTTTCAAAGGAACATTTTTCCTCTAATTAATGTTCATTAAGACGACACTTGCTTCCTCTTTGCACCCACTTCAAACCTACTCTCTACCAAGTGGTAATTTGAGGTGTATTATTGGGCTAATACGGTCGACAAAATGAATTTACCGCACCACGGTTACAGGTATTTATGCATCAATGAGAATCTTAATGGCTGCATGGGGGTGAGCTCTGTAAGCGTTCTTGATGCGCTAATATGTAACGACCGCTTCAAATTGTGACTGATCAAAATTTCGTTGCGCGGTAAGCAACAACTTCCAGAGATCGTGTTTAGGGGAATGATGGTGTAAAGTCTTGCCGCTTTTTTGACAAAGTGTTTGTACTTCAGCTTTGCTTAAGAATCACCACACATTTGCCTGTGTATATACTTTTTTATAATTCAATGTTTTCAATTAATATCGATCCTGTGAAAGTAATAGCGCAAATTTGTTATGAAACATTCTCGCAAAAATAGTTTGAACATGATGCGCGATAATCGATGTTCATTTGCTTGATTGTTCGTCTTTCATATCAGGAAAAACATTTCAGTGATGTATTGCATTCCATCTATATTGGCCATATAAGAAAAAACTTCAATACGACTTAATGCTATTTTGGATAGGTGGAGTATGAAAAGAGGCTCCAACAAACAATTCATGCAAAAACATAATATAAAAGATCTCCTGAGGTAAAAAAAACTTCTCATATGTTCTCTTTTGCATGAAAATTCGTCAAAAAGTGGATCATGTTGTCCAGCTTCGATTGTGTAATCGTCAGAGCTACGTAATGGAATTTAGAATGTCAATTTTGCTTTGTTATCAGTGCATTATTAACTGAAGGTATGTAATTCAACAACAATGATATTTCAACTTTTGCAATATTGATTTTAGTAGATGGAATTAAATGAGGGGACGAGTGGCATGAGTTCAATTGCTTTAAATAGCGGAATTACTAGAAACAAAAGATTTCCTGGAGAAAAAATTATTCTAGCGAAGAAGCATTCGATCAGCAACGCAACTTTCTCATATAACTGCAACGCTAGCGTATCCTCTGAAGCATTATCGTGCCTATGCACTACGTAAATCTTGAGAGTTATCACTGTACCCACACTTTTTGATAATGGGAAAAATTTTTACGAGCCAAGATGATTTTCAAGGCGATGAAGCTATTGTACTCCTTACATTGGAGCCGACGCAAATCGCTCCGAGATTGGTACACGTGAAAACAATATTACTTCCTCTTTAACCAGTCACCCATCGTACTATTTCATATGAACAGTGCAGGCTACTATGCTGAAGTTAAAGATCCCAAACTGAGATATTTTACTTATATTCTGCAAGCGCATAATCCGCGTATACCCAGACTATTATAAAAATACAGGTTCGAAGCTCGTGTGAATCGCCTGTCAGAAAGTCTGAATACATAAATCGCATTCACGGCAACCACCACGGGAATTCTGGATGCGCGAAAATGAACGCACACAAATAGTGAACGAAAGATTCGAGCAAAATATATTGTGCTTCTAATGAACAGCTAATGAAATGAAGGATGAGAAAGAATGGGATGCTTAAGGAACAAAAAATCCATGCCATTCGGAGATGAGTGACCGGATGGATGCACATATTGGCGTGCACTTCAAAGAAATGGCCGTGTGGAGAAGCGTCGGATGAATTGCCAAACGCTTAACGAGCCAACGGTGTGATGTGAGATGCTTCTTTCACCTATGAGTGCTAAAATAGCATATATATTCGCTGCGATCGCTGCAATAGCATTAGCAGCAACGATCGTGATAAAAGCGCTTCCACACAAAGGAGCAAAAATCATAGTTGCAAATGCCATATAGAATCTTTCTAGCAGCAACGGAATCGCAGGAGAATGAATATTTACAATCGTTTGACAAACGAATGTGCCTTCCTCTGCGGACGCAATTCCTTGAGATGAAAATAGCAATATCATATATCGTTTCTGCTTGGTAGCGGCATTCGCACACAACCCGGAAATTCATGTTCCTTTTCTTTATAGCGGATAGAGCGATGTTTGGTAATAGTGAGAGCGATAATGATCGGCATTTCATCAAGCTTAATAGTTCGCACTACTTGGTTGAACTTGTTCTAGAGCACCCTAGTAACTAGCTTCTCTTAATTCCCTGTTAGTGGCGTAATTACAAGCTCAACACCACCTGGTACAGCAGACCCATCAGTGAGAACATAATTATATATCCCAGATCAAGGCAATTCAAGTTATGAAACACAGTTTTTCGAGCACACCGCAGATAAATTTTCATTAGTGACCTCATTCGAGATAGAATCATTCAACATAGGCGGGATTAGACTTCATCGAAGACGTCATAATGTCATTCGACACTGTCACACAGGCAGGTGAAACATAGTCTCTGCATCTTTTCAGATGGCATTCGTTTGAGAAAAAGTCAAATCGCAATGAGTGGCTGATCACTTCCAGCACCCTCTTAACAAATGTAATTGTTTTGCAAAAATATCCAGCATCACGGTACTGGCGGATTTCTTCCCTCAGACGTAGGCTTTGCGTCGTTTGTACTGCATCACCTGCTGCGCTCATAAGCAAAATCGTGCTATGATTTTAATAGTGTATTGAGAGAAGGAGGACGCATATATTTGCTAAATTAGCAAGCATTTGCAAGTATGGCACTTCAGCAGTCTCAATAGGCTCCAGCTCAGACCTTACAAATATTCATAGATGTCTCTGCAGCTCAGCGCTAAAAATTCCACTCCGATAACCCCAGAAACGAGGCAAGAGGTCATGGATTGCTCACATTCGATCAAACCGCCTAGCATAAAAAAGATGAGATTAATAAGGTTTGTTTTTTAGCCAATTTTGCAATTTCATTCTCTGCTATATTCCTATTCCCTTAATATTCATTATGTTTGGCTTATCGCTAATTGGTGTTGTTTCTATGGCAGTGGTTAGTGCTCTCTTCACAAATTTTATTGCAAATTCATAACCAAATCAAAAATCACAATTCTCTCCCCACTTCTTTCAAAGCATTAAAATTTTTATCACTGTCAAATTTTCTTTCCAATTCCTGTTCGTCAATCTCAATCAGTATGCATGCTTGGCTTTTTGAATATTATATTACTTAGACACTTGTCCTACGTTTACGATGTGATTACTGCTGTTCGCTGTAATTTCTACTCTGCGCTGCAGCTTCATCTCCACTGTCATTGAAATATATATCTGTCGAACCACATTTAGTTATAGTTCTGTTCCTAAAAATATTTTTAACGCGATTCTCGTTTAGGTCATAAATGCATC
>JAAVTS010001153.1:5603-16393 GCA_022845575.1 Baylisascaris ailuri
GATTATGATCTCCCTATACCTTCGGGGCTGTAGTCGAAGATATAAATACGCTGCGGTTTTGCTTGCTAACCAGTGTGCGTTTCTTATCGTCTCGTGCTTCTTGTTGCTCGTAGTAAACGAGCTTCGCTATTTCGTTGAGGTTCTCCACACACCGGAAACGGTCGCAATATCTGAACACACCTTCCCACTGTTATCCCCCTCCCCCCCCCCCGGCGAAAAAATAGTTCCATCAAACTGCTCGACTTACAAAAACACTTACCACCTTGATAGAAGATTCATCTTGAAAAGTGTCAACGAAAGTCCCTTTCTTAGATGTGAATTTAAAATCACCCACAGTGGTGGATGAATCACTCGATGACGTCATGCCGTTCACGTTCACTTTTGAGTGCACTGAAAACATCGATGAATCATCGAACAGCATCAAATTCCACCAAAAAAAAAAAAAAAAAAAAAAAAAACCTCAAACAACACAAAAATGAAATGGAAGTTGAAAGAACAAGATTCGTCGATATCGCATTAATCGTAACCACTCCCATTCAGCCTTTAATATATCGGAAAAAATATACTTTAAAAACCGGAAATGAATATTTTCACGAGGGATTTTTGCACTAAGTTGTTCAAATATGATTTGTAAGTGAAAGACTCGAGAATGTATCCCTTTTATATGACGATATTGGGTCTAAAATTCTAAATTCCATAATTTCCATATCCCTCTTCCTTCTTCAAAAAATAAAACTGAGTATTTGTAAGCATCAATTCTTCCTTCAAAACTTTATCACTCATTCAAATCTGCAATATTGAAACTTCGTTTTAATACATCAGACGATTAAATGTCGCACTGCTCTCTCCGACGACAGTTGTCGGGAATCACTATTTATAACTGAGTTAGAAATTTCTAATCATTAAATAATAAAATAAATAATAAAAAACATATATGGTAATTTATATAGTCAATAAAGCAAATCATAGTGGATTAAATAATAAAGCAAACATAAAAAAGGACCTTCACTCTTAATCGGATTTAAAGAAGTCGATTTCAACTTTTCAACAAGAGCTTCCAATTCGTCCTTTGATCTGAAAGAAATAAACCCTCGATATGTGAATGAGTTATATCAAAATCTACGTAAAATTTAGCAGTAGTGGATAAAACATCAATAAATAAATAAATGAATAAATAAATAAATAAATAAATAAATAAATAAAACAAAATAAAATAAAAATCTAACACGACTATCTCCCTTTAACCTCCAATGTAGTGCTGATGAATAGCAAATGAAAAAAAAAACTACTATCTATTTTCACTGTGATGCGGTTATACCATTAATGATTAGACGTTATCATCTTAACAAATCTCGTAGATAACATTTCCATATAAAACGATGAACATTGCGGTTCAGGATACTATTCGCCGACCCAAATATGGCATTAAGCGAATTTATTCTGAATGAAACAACTCTTATTTCTTTTCTAATTATTTTCTATCTCCAAATAATATCTTCAAACATACTTGGCAATAAGATTCCATGATCCACCTGAATGGTCATCTTCTTCCTCACAATAGACACGAATGCTCAACTCAGCATCTTGTTGGTACCAATATGCGAGACCATCTTTATCGAATCCAACCGGCAATAAACGTAAATCGCTCGCTTTTGATGAATTCATTACCTAAATAAGAGATCAATTTCCTTAACAATTTTATATCAATTTAAATCTCTAATAAATTCTTCACCTTTTATCACATTTTCAAACAATTATATATGATATGGTATGCTTCAAGAAAGTGCTCAAAAATGAAAATAACACATTAACTTCTCCCCAAATCCTTTAGTAGAGTATAGAAAATTATTGCGGCCGTCTGTAGATGGCGATATGCGAGAGCACAAGGGAGAGAGAAGAAACAGCTTATGGGGGAGCACCATCGCTCCAAAAATGAGTAAAGATAAAACCAAAGACCAAAGACATACAAACGGACCGAAGGCCAACTTATATATGCCCCAGATATCGCCTGAGACGGTAGATAAGCATACAATGAAGTTATGTGAAGAGCAATAAACTACAGGAGTTAATGTGATCATTGCATTGTTAGATCACAAGTGGATATCTTGGATTGGCTCTTTGGTGCCATACCCAACAAAGTCCCCAACAAATTGAAAATAGATCTAGCACAACACATGATGCACCTGCAGATATTAGCACTGGTCGACAATGGAAACACAGAACGAACAGCCTATGATTTCGCCACCCAAGGAGGTTAAACATAAAAAGTTTAAAAAACCGTATGTCATACTCGAATGTAGCAACAAACACGAATGTATATGTACGAACATAAAATTTTATAGGAAAAGATAAGTCATAAACTTAAAGAAATAATATCTTAACTCTGATTGTCGACGTTTTTTATATAGGTCATAGATGGCAACATTCTACATTCACACCGCTCAATAATCATACATATAAATCAATTATTGTTGACTAACATTCTCTTTGAATTTGATGTTATGATCGAATTGACTTTCACATAACGCTTTCAGGACCGCCAATTTGGTAGCAGCAGGTGCATGCAGATATCCATATCTCTCGATATGCAGGCATTCACTTTCCAATGAAGGTGTTATTGAACAATACTTGACAAGGAACTTCTCCCAAACATCTGCACGAGCCGATTTGAAGTTCAATTTGCGTAACAATGTCAGGTGGAGATCAATCAGCTCACGATCCACTGAAAACGTACTTCGGCTCATTATTTGAAAGATTCGTGAGCATCCATTCACTCCTTTCAGCTCCAAAAAATGGTTCATCTTATTCGAATTCAAAGTCGATTACTGCGCTGATCAGGAACTAGCTAGAAAACTTCCATTTTTTTAATGGAAAAGGTGGGGAGGAACTTCCCAATGATTCATCTCTGGTAACGGGTCTCACATTATTTCTACACAACTTGTACTTCTTTGACAGCCTGTACGTTTCCCTCTCTGTTTGCTATCCAAAACTTGAGGAAGGTAGTGGTTGCTGATTCCCTTATTCTAATCGATATCAGGCTACTATAACACTTTAGTATGTCAACAATTCTTCATTAGTATAATACCACATTTAACCCAAAACGCATTTATGACTTTGGAAATGCTTGAATAGGCTCTGGAACAATCCGGTGAGCTTTACAACAGATCGAATGGACCTTCAAACAGCTTGGATAGAACCTGGAACAACCTGAATGGGTCCTGGATAAGTTCGGATTAACTTTGGCAAAATCCGTATGGATCTTAGAAACAACTTTAATAGATTTTGAAGTAGTCAGCACAACGTTTAAAAAAAACATTCAATGAGAAAAGCAATGAAATAACGTACTGATAAGAACCCAACATTAACCTAGTTATACCCCATGCATATTAAGGTAATTCAATCGAGTTAAGTTCACTCATCTCAAAAAAAAAAAAAAAAAAGAGGAATAAGTGGAAAAAGAAAAAGAAAAAACATTCGGGAAGAAACCAACCTCTTCCAGTATCGTGAAAACTGGTAAGGAGTCGTTCCAATTTGGTAAAATGTTGTGGTTTAATACCGAGAAATGCGCCGAATTTATTAAAAAAACTGCATACAATCGCAAACGACGGATCGCTATAGAGTTGTTGTATGGCCCGTTGGGAGGTTTCGCTCGCTTCACTCGTTACGCTCTTAGTTTTCACATCATCAACATTCATCAACGTCTGAAATATCATCCCAACTACAAGATCAAAGATCAATCGTCTCTATCTATCTATGTTATACACCTCCCAATAGATAAGCACGACCGTTCCCATTTGCGTATATAATTAAAATATAGCTAAGCAGTCGATCATTTCATACGTAAAAAAAAAAAGAAAAAAAGAAAAGAAATATTACTTCCGATGCTCAGTGAACTTCAATCATTTTCAATGAATCTAAGCTTATTTCGCAATACGTTCACTATATACAGTATCAGTAAACGAGATACAGTATTTTTCCGCTTATAAGTCATAGCTTCCATAATATTCGCTGCTTTCTAGAAGTACGTGTACCATTAGAGGTTTGTGCAGATTAGGCAAGATATATTAGGTGATAGATCGAATAAAAACATTACACCCTGACAAGCACAACTACTAATTTATTTAGGTCCCGCATAAACATTATTTCGTTTCACAATTGAAATATTGTTTCAAGCAAAAAAAAAAAAAAAAAACACAAAATCATTAGAATACCTTTTGCTTTCTTATTTCCTCTTTCCCTCTCATCCCTCACTCCTGGATTTATAATCACCTACGAAAATTTACCAATTATAAAATGAGGAAAATTGTGATAGAGGATGGTAATTTTTTTTTACACTATCCTCTTAAGCGTTCATTCAAATAAAGCGCGATAAGCATTAATGAATTCGCCAAACGACACTAAAACGAACCTGTTCGAATCATTGAAAAACATCAAAAATCGGCAATAATTCCGCATTTTTAATGCAACAACCTTTAATGTTCTATTCTAATGTATTTTCTCCCTCACATATAAGTGCAGATATGTGCATTACCCATCAATTCGATCGATTAAATACAATTGCATTTCATTTTATTCTCATAGAATTGGGAAATTTCCATCGTTCCCAAAGGTATCAAATTACAATGTCAATGAAATTTCTAACTTAAGTAAGCCAATTCAACGACCATTAAACAATAGGCATGAAATCAGTTAAACAATGCCGCAAGTAAGAATCCTTTTAAATAACTGAGATGAACACACTACTCTCAGGTTAACAAGCTGGGGCTCCCACTTTCGATTTTTTGCTGGCGAGTGAGAGGATGGGATCAGGGAGGAGGCAGGAAAAGGTAAAGAGGGAGAGAAAAGGTAAAGGGGGAAGGGTGAGCAGGAAAAGAGAGGGGACGAGAAGGAAAAGATGAGAGTGGAAAACGGACAGAGGAGGGAAGGGAAGAGGGAGAGGGAGGGAAAGTAAATGGCAAATGGGAAAGGAAGGGGAAGAGATAAGACAAAGTAGAAGTGGAAATGGAAGGAATTAGTGGATCCTAAGTTAAGATACTGAAAAATACAGCTCGTTTCTCTTCCCTGTAAATCTCAAAATATTCGAAATCGACAGCCGCAAATCCCGTTCAAAAATCAAAAACAAAATCTAGATCAGATGCAATCACGGATTTCAAAAATTTACAGGTGTTTGACAGACAAACCTCGCTTAGTGGCTTTTCATCTTGAATATCAACAGTGTCCTCCAAATCATCTTCATTCCCCACGGGCTCCTGTTTGATCGATTCCGTATTGCCCGTAGGCGAAGATGCATCTTCACTCATATCCATTAATTCGACAACCTTATCAGCATCGCAACAAGACGCCGATCTTACTGAAATATATTTAACTCTTTGGCAGCATATAGATAGCTGAAAGAAATTATGATAAGGAATCGTTCGCATGAAGAAACGTTCAGAGGTGAACGAGATTATCTTTGAGATTAGGTACTACAAGCATAGAAAAAAATATATATATTGAAAAAAAGGAGACAATTATGTCCAGAGTTGAAGCTCACAGAGACATTTCCCAAAGATTCAAACATTGGGTTTTTAAGTAACAAAAAATTCTGACATTGTTCACTTTATCCAGAAGATTAGAATTTTTTAAATACTTCAAGAATTGCATATTTCAAACCTATGTTAATATACCTTTATGGTTCCTTAGCAATTTCATAAATGTTCAGTCATTTGAGAAAAGGTAGAAGATAAGGGGAAGGGGATGAATTCTATTATTTAAAAAACAAAAAAACGGCATATTTGACATTTCCTATTCGAAAAAAAAAAATCAGTGGCAAAATATAAGGTTGGCATGTATATCTTCAGAATTCTTCCTAAATAATGAAAGCGGCTTAAACCGATTTAGTCATATACCAGTTACAACAACTCTTCGGATACCTCAAACACAACAATATTCAAAAATTACACCACTGTACTACTAAAATACTTACATTGAAACGAAATTTGTGTAAGAAAAGTGTATCATTCATTAAAAAACAGTCATCTAAACAGATGACATCACAGAGGCAAAGATGAAGGCCCTCACTATCCAGTTCCCCATATTAGTCACGACTATTGCAGATCCTAACCCTTAGTAAATTAAATTATGTTTCCACTATGGCCTCACACCTGATGTACCGACGAATACCAAGTTCACCTGCGAATGTACTAACCAATACCAGGTTCAACTCCGCTCAAACCGAACAAACCTCAGCGAACAATTCTAAAACGACTAACTAATAAATCAAAAGGATTTCCGCACACCTTGACAATAACAGTTAGTAAAGCGTTCGAGAAATTAAAGCATCATAAATTACAATAGAAATGCTTGAAGTGTTCATGTTTAATTAATTTAACTGGTAAAAAACAATAAAACAATAAAAATATACGAAAATCTTTTAGTTTCCGATTGAAGTGATTTTAATATTAAAAACGATTCAAACCAAATATGCAAATTTCCCTCAAAATTTTGAAATTAGATCAATCATACAGTAATCTATACCGATAAATAGCCTGCTTCTACATCTCTAAATTCAGCATTTGTACTCAACAAATTGAACGAAGGATACGAAATTGCAATCGAAACGTATCGCTTAACGCGCACGCATTAAAACCTCTCGTGCGCGCGACATTCAAACAATTACCGTATTTGAAGTTTCGTTTTAGGAGCCAATTTCAAGTCTGTGAGCATGTCTGTCTATGTCTGAACGTCTGTCTGACGACTTCAACTCTAGAATCACTCAAATGTGAGAAAATCGCATAAGTTTTGAAGTTATTATATATTATATTTGATCTCAAATAGCGATATTCAACTCGTTGAATCAAAAAATATTGTCTTCAGTAAACGATTCATTCTAATTGTTCGAATAGCGTTTTTATTAGCAATAAATAAAACTATGCGCATATTAATTAGAAATGCGCATATTGTGGCCAATTCGATTGGCGTGTTTTCCCTTTTTTTTTTTTCTAATGTTTATTTGAAAGGGATACTGGTGATATTAAAAAAAAAAATTTTTTTTTTTTTTGGAAAATTAATATACTATTTTATTCATCGAATAAAAGAATTAAAGGTAATTTTTTTTTTTGTGCAATAACTCAATTTTTAGAGAAATAGATCAAAAAGTGAACAGTGATGATTTATTGTGAGTGTGAAAAAGAAGCGAATTATTTAAATGCAGAAATTTTAAATTTAAAAAATCTATAATCAAATATAAGTTTATTTCCGGTGATTGGGAATATACTTTGAGGGAATTAGCACAATATGTGTTTTTTCGATTTTGCTCAATTGGCCGACCGGTTTCATAAATTACCGACGAAGACCAAACCTTGCAAATTAATACTTCATAGTTTCACTAAGAAAACCGATCATATAACCTCAAATAAATTCGTTTTTTTTTCTTCTGCTGATCTGACCAGTGTGAAATTGAAATTCGGCTGCAAAAACATATGCAATTAAACATCTGAATATCAGTTCGCCAAAATTGTGGGTTTGTGAACGTTTTGCTCATTCTTATCGTTTATACTCACTTTTTTTTGATGTTTTCCCATCTTGGAGCGTTGAAATAAATAAATAAATAAACAAATAAATAAATAAATGAATAAATAAACAAATAAATAAATAAACAAATAAATAAATATAGAAATAAAAATGTTGAAAAACAAGAGCGCATAGTCGAAAAGAAGGGTCAGTGAAAATTTTCAATTTAAATGAATCAAAATAATTTTGGAATTTATAAAATTTAGAATCAATATGCGAGCCTGTAGAGTATCCAATTTTTCAGCACTAATTTACTCGTGTGAAGGTGAATTCAATATTAAGTAGATGTCAAGCATTTTACTCAGTATTGAAATATCTCGGTGATTTCTGCTCCGGAGTCGTTAATTAAAGCTCCATCTATAACTGAATATTTACTGGCAGTTTTTCGATGCAATCACATAAGTGAGTGTTGACTGCTAAATGCGTCAATTATATAATTGCAAAATTGTTGACTCCATTATTGCGAATGATTGATGCAATACGAAAAGCCAAATGCTCAAATTGACGAGTCGTACCGCGTTGATGTCTGTTGCTCACATTTCAATATTCTAAAAATTATTTATTTTTGCAATAATATATGCGATAATTGCAATTTGCATTGCAAAAGTACGCTGAGGGATCATATTGAAAATTATTCATTTTTGCAAAAATATATTCGAAATTTGCAATTTATATTGCAAAAGTACATTCAGTGAACATATTGAAAATCATTTATTTTTGCAACAATATATACGATAATTGCAATTTGCGTTGCAAAATTGCATTTATGGACATTATGTATATCAATACATGCACTCTCAATAAATCCTTTAACATTTCAGCAATGCTCTAAATACTATTTCATTCAAGTTTTATAGATTTGATAGGTTTTGAATATCTTATCCTTCAATATCCATTCGCTTCTGATGTTCATATATTAGAAATCCGACAAGTATACAAGCCCAAGGGGTATTATTCGAGGATATACGATATCTCATTCCGTGGATTTTGAACTATTCCTGTAATCTCTGTTTATTGAGGGTCATTCTAAACGTATTACCTGAAATCGGTCCTTAGCGGAAGTATGCATTCTGAATGTTGTATTCATCGAATAGATTTGATCTATTAAGTGCGGAGAGTGGATAATTGATGATTATTGAGGGAAATAGGGTGTGTCCATATTACAATATTCAAAGAAAGGTCATTCGATTTTGCCTTATATCCTCACCGCTCATATATATTTGCATATTGCAACGAATTTCATTTGAATGAAAGGGATTTCAACTAAAAATTCTAAGGGTGGTTACTTGTTTACTCAATTATTTACAATCAAAAAGGTCATTCTAAAGCTGCAAAAGGTCAGGCCATGTTCTTCATCTCTATTATTATTCATTATTGTTCATCATATCGTCTCATTGATAACATTCACACTTCAAAAAGAAACGCTATCTTTTAATTGTATAACCACGAATTATCCATACGTCTGGTTGTATATATTTGGGTTAAAAGAGAGAGAGAGGGAGAGAGAGAATCAAAGAGGGAAAGAAAGAGAAATAAAAAGGGAGAGAGAAAAAAAGATATGAATGATTGAAGCATAGTGATGGCAATGGTCCAAGTGAGCATTTAGCGTGTGCCCTATTGCATAAGTAGTATTGGCCTTTCTCTCTCGAGAGAGACATCGATTTATTGCTACGCATTTCTCGTCTTTCTTCTACAATTTACTCTTTTAACTAAATCTTATTGATAGATAATCGCAGTCCATATTTTTAGATATTCAAATCTTTACTGTGGAATAAAATTTTATAAAATATTAAAGAATAGAATAGGTAAAAATATTAAAAAAAAAAAACTCAAAATAGGTAAGCATTCATTCGAGTGTTTTCATCTCTTTTTTTGCATCGTTATTTCAGTTTATTTTTATTTTTATTTTTAATAGAATTTGGATTTCATTCAAATATTTTTCACTTTTGTTGACTATCGACTATGTGAATATCACTTTTAAATTAAATAACGAAAAAAAGCAAATAAATTAAATAAATAAAAAATAATAAATAAATAAATTCAAAAAATATACAGACACTTTCATATACACCCCCCCCCCCTCTATCCATTGCATATGATTTTTCGAAAACGCATTGAAATAAATCAGATTTGTGACCAATAGTAATACTTTCATTCGGTAACAGCTTACAATTAAGGTACAATAAAGACCCGACTTAGACTCTGAAAATATGCACAATTTAATGATGAATGAAAATGTTGGCCGCATATTTGAACTCTCTTTTTCCGCTTTTCAAATATCTTTCCGGAAAGCAGATTAAATAATCCAAAAAAATTTTTTTCAGCACTTTTCATAAATACTGTAATTTTTTTTTAAATATTTACATAAATTTTTCTTACGATTACTATTTTTTGCGATATAATGTATTATGCAGAAAATTAAAAGAAAAAAAACCATATTTTTTAATGGAAAACATCAATGAGTTGAATATAAATTCGATCTTTAATCACTAAAAAACATTTAAACAGATGAATAAGATATAATTAAAATAGCGTCCATTTTTGTTCGATATTTAATATATTCTCTATGAAATCAAATAAAAAACTTTAATAACTAAAAAAAAAATCCTTTTTTTACGAATATTATCTAACAAACAACGAGAATTGTCTATCTCTAATAAAGAAGTGCATTTTTTGAATGAGAATCTAAACAAATGATTTGCATATTAATATTCATATTAATTTGCATATTAATATGCACATTAATTTGCATATTAATGTGCAAATATGACCGTTTAAAATAAATCATCTTTTTAATGAAATATATTTATTAATTTAATATTTTTATATCATTGATTCACATTAATACATTCGAATAATCGAATTCGTTTTCTAATAATAAAAAGCAGTATTCAATTGGCAATTTTATTATTATTTAGGTGCTTTATTCTTATTACATAAAAATGAGTAAAAAGATTTTGATGAAATATTTAAATAATTTAATTTAAAAAATATTCGTATTGTTTTTTGTTTTTTGTTTTTTGCAAAGATTGCAATACGGATTCAATACATTGCAATAAGATTACAAAGATTGCAAAAGAATATTTGCAATATTTGCAAAGAATCGAAATAAAAGAGGATATAAATTTTTTTTTTTGTGGAAAAGAACAAAATAAAAAAGTCTTAGAAAAAAAGAAATGGAATAGAGATATCGCTATCGGCAAATCATGCAATAAGCTTTGATATATGGAAATCAAACC
>JAAVTS010001153.1:28451-46845 GCA_022845575.1 Baylisascaris ailuri
ATATGTTTCTTTTTTGTTTAATTAATTGAAATTCTTTTTCATGGAGAATTTCCTCTGGATTCGTGATAATAAACATTTATTAGAAGAGCAGTCGAATATTTGTTGTTATTACTGTAATTGCCGATACCGTAATTTGTGATCGGGACGCTTCCTAATTGTACTGTAATTGCCTATACGATTGTTTTTTTGTAACTGAATGAAGATATAGGTGCCATTAATGAGCCACGAAAGCTGACATATTCGCTGAATAAAATCAAAAATTTGTTGCTGTATGTGATATATCGCTTGAAATGATTTATAACGAGAGAACAGATAAATTTAACATAGTTGAATTAAAAGTGATACATAGAAAAAATTTACTTTATTTTGAGCCAAATAAAATTTAGAGGTAATTATTATTGATTATATTGCTTTAAAGAATATTTATTTTAAAAAGATTTAAAGCATATTTTTATTGATTATAAAATATAAATTAGCAAATTATAAAAAAATATAAAAAAAATTAGCAACTTAGCAGTTTATTATTCTAATGAACGCATTCAAATACGACGAAAGGGAAAGCGTAGGAATGGGGCGCATAGTTCAAGTAATTCATCTAGCAATCGGCGATCCATATATTGCCGAACTAAAGTATTTAACCGGATGGGTTCTACTGGTTTTGGAGTATGTGCCTTTTTTGATTATTTAGTAGATCCGATTTTTAAAAGTTTTAAGTTTTGCAGTAATTGAAATTTATATAGATTTTACGATCATGCCGATCACTTATTAACCATTCGTTTCCAGGTGCTTTACGTTTTTCTCGAGGATTATGCCCTAAGGCGATTCTGTTGTCAACTATGTGATGGCATCTGAGGTGTACAGTATCGTTGATCTACGTCGATTACTGCTGAAAGATTTCGGTTGGTTGGCGGATTTATATTTGATCGATTTTTTTGTCGAAAATCATTGGAATCGTTTGCCATCATCTTGGAGAGAAGCATTCGAGAATCTGAAACCTTTTGATTGGTATACGATTTTGAACGACGTACAACAATCGAACACTTTGAATTATGTGTTACCGCTATCGTTTATATGTTTTCGTTTTTTAATTGAAATGGTTTCGTTGAGAAGAGAAGAAATCAATGGACTCAAACATTTTGCCGAAATATGTCATATTGGGAACAATAATGTTAGTGATTTTATGTTTTATTTATTTAATTTTTTTATTTATTTATTTTTTTGATTTTATTTTTTTAATTCTTTTTTTTTTCTCAATAAATTTCATTTAGTTGAATGGTGATTTTAATATGGAGAAAAAAAACGCTCTATTAAATATTTGGAATAGAAAAAATAGGAAATTTTATAATTTTTGATAAATAGAAAATGAGAAAAATTATGTAAATTTTAATTTACTATTATCATAATAGTTTTAGTTTCGATAATTATGAAGAATATTAAATTCGTTGAATGAGTTTAGAATTTAGAATAAAATAAAAATTTCCTCTAAAAATTTATTCACACTTCGAAAATTCCTTTGGCAATTTTTTTTTTAAATTTTATCAGCAATAAAACTCTTTAAAAAAGTACTTTAAATAGAATAAAATTCGGTGAATTAGTATTGAAAATTTCGAATTTTTCTATTATAATTATAGAA
Source organism: Baylisascaris ailuri (assembly GCA_022845575.1). NCBI lineage: Eukaryota > Metazoa > Nematoda > Chromadorea > Rhabditida > Ascarididae > Baylisascaris > Baylisascaris ailuri. The sequence continues at coordinate 30,085 of JAAVTS010001153.1, forward strand.
GTTTTTATAACGTATTTTATTTGTATTTGAAAAAATTGAATATTTTGCATTTTCTTTGGCGTAAAAATTTTCGTAAATTTTCCCGAAATTTATAAAAAATTGTTGAAAGCGATAGTATTATTTATTTTATTATATAAATTCTTTTTTCTTTTCTATATAAATTCATTAGTTTGGAATATTTCTGCTAAGATTAAAAGCCACCTCGATAGTTATGATTTTCAGATGATTGGCTTTACTAGCATTAGGGAGAAGATATTTAAATATTTTAAGGAATATTATTGAAACTTTAAAAAAATTTTATCTGCTGTTCGCTATTATATCTAAATGAAAGGAAGAATCCGATTTTAGGAATGCGCAAATCCACTTAGTCTCCTCCTTCAATCCTTTTATAAAGATTATTAATATTATTGTTTAAAATCCATTTAATGATTTACTTTAGCTTCCAGATTGTTTTCCATCATTCGAAAAATACGACGATTTACGAATCAAAGTGAAATCAAAAAAGCGACATGAAATTGATCGTATCATTCACGCTGTTGAAGTTCTTCGATGTGCAAGTATTTTTTTTTTTATTTATAATATTTTATTTTTTTTTGATTGTTGTTTTAAATAATCAATTATGGTAATTATAAGTAAATCTCCGTGTTTATTATGGTTATAGCTAGTGGTAGATATTTTTCTTTTTCGGGATTTAAGGATTGTTGTGTTTTGATCTCAAATTTTGGTAAGTTTTGTTCACCATCGAATCATAGCTTTCATTACCGATGATAATCAGAAAAATTTGGAACTGCGATTCGGCGAACAACGGCTGCTAGGATTTCAGTCACCGCGTAATGGTTAATTTGAAGCTGTTATCACTAACAATATCACCATATCAACCTCAAAGTGGAGGTCGTCTCCTCTTACCTGTAAAACTTAATTAAGGTAAGGCATAAGGAATCAGAAGCTCGAGTTACCTGCGTTGAATATATTAATAGGAAAATAAAAAAAAATGAATTTTTTACTAAGAAAAAAAAGTTTATTCGTATGAATTCTTGTGCGTAATTATGGCAGTAGATGATATTCAGTTTGTTTTTTGTATTCTTTAATCGGGGAAAATTTTATGATAAAAGAATTTTTTGTGGTAAAAGATTGTGTAAGACTTCCACGCACGTGATAGATCATTTCCGTCATGATTTTTCCCTCCTTAAAAACTCTTACCTTTGAGATAGTTCATCGTCTTTGATATTTCTTTCTCCTCATAAATTTTCAAGTTGATCAAAATTTGTGAATTTTTCAAGCATCGCCAAGTTTCGATGAAGTAATTGATATAGGCGCTGGAATGGGTCATCTTTCTCGGCGAATTGCGTTCCATTTTGGATGCTCTTCGAATCCATTACGAGTGATAACAATTGAAGCCGATGAAGAGGTATATTTAGACAGAGACCATTGAATGAAAACATTTAAGTTTATTTAAGCATGAGTGAAATTCAAGTTTGAAATATTTGAAAAGGTGTAAAATTTTTTATAGGCTTAAAAGACAGATGAAAATTCTATTAGGGAGTAGTTTTGGGTGAGAGGGAGGGGTTTTAAGTACTGCTGTTACTCCAATCACCACTGTAATGAGATCAGGAATCGTCAAGCTGGAAGATGCCACCCCGTTTTGTGTCTTTTTTGTTTCTTCCATCTTTTTGAATCGTTGTCTTCCATCTTTTTGTGTCATTTTTCACTCTTTATTCCTGCGCCCCTCCCTCCTCCTTCCTCCATTTCAAATTTGCGTTGAAATTTTGGCGATGAAATAATCAAAGATATCACAACGTTACCATGTTGTCCATAAAGGAAATTATTTCTGGTTTATGGAAACGCCTTGTTCCAATATTTCCCGAATATTTCCCGAAAAAAATACCACTTCGAGTGGGAATCTTACTCGTCATATCCTTCCCCGTTATTGCTCTTCCGATTACGAGCTAAGTTTGAAATCATTTAGCTGGTAAGGAAATCAGCGAAGCTCGACTTTATGCTAACACAACAAAAGATTTCCCGGCGTAAAGATAAAGCGGAAAACAAGGAAGAAGTAAGCATTGAAATGCCCAAAAGGAATGTACTCTTCATGGAACCTGGGCAGAAATTGAATGGAATTGGACACCAAGCAGGTATTTATTCAATGAGTTGTTTACCTCATTCTTCGTTTTCTTTGTTGTTTGGATTGAATAGGTAATACAAAAACCTGGTCTAGGTAATACAAAAACCTGGTCTAGGTGATGCAAAAACCTGGTCTTAATGCCTTTTTCAATGTATTAGGTCATTGTTCTTATTTATTTTTGTTCGTTGCTTTTCGTTTCAGAAAACACGACAAAATGTGTGATTGGCGTACATACTTGTGGTGATCTAGCAGTATCTATAATTAACGAGTTTATCGCTGATCCAACAGCTAGAGTGTTGCTACATTTCGGCTGTTGCTACCATAAATTGAATGGTGGTCGAGATAAAGTCATTATGCAATGCTGGAGTGATGAACCATCATCGACGGGGATGATTTCCAACGGGGAAAGTAAGTGATTTATTTGCTTAATCATTTTTAAAGCATTTCTAGATTTTCTATCTTTTTATATTCTTTATATATTTGATACTTCCTCATTTCGTTTTTCTCTTATCTATACCAATATCTGATGGAGTATCCTTCGTTATTTTCTTAAACATAGAAGAAAGCTTTCGTTGACGACAACTTTTAAGAGAATTGTTCTCGTTCCGTATTTTCAGCCATTATATGTGTAAACTGGCTCGTTTGCAATGTTTCCGTGACCAACCGGGTCCAAAAATGATAGAGTATAGAAATATGCCAGTTTTTATATAATCTTCAATACTCCTTATGAAAGGGCTAATACTTTTTTCATAAGGGTGGCTTTTATTGTCGGCACGATACTACATAGTCGCACCGAGCGAACTTCACGCTGCCGCCGATCTCCTCACACGTCTTCATGTCCACAAATGGCCCAAATCTGCCCTGCGAACAATCCAGCAACTGGGAATGAATATGTGAGCACGTCAACCCCATTTGTACCCTCCCGATTTTGCCTCAGGCTAGCTTCACGACACATGCTGAGCAGTCGTTTGAATTGCCTGTTTGGTCCTGACCTTTGGCCTTGATCAATAGTCAAGTGATCTACCGTAAAATATAGGCGATCAGACGTATAAATGTTTGTAATGAATGTACTTTGAAGTTATCTGTGTCTATGAGTGATTTTTAGGTGTTGGATTCCCCCTAAGCAATACGTATGCAAATTTTTCTCTAAGTTATGCAGCACGGGAGTTATCATGTCATGCTATTGAAGCTTTCCAGTGGAGACTTCTTGATGAGCGTGTGAGTTGTCTATTTTTCTTTTTTATTCTTTTTTTCTGAAAAATTTTAATTTTTCATTTCTTTATATTCTTTTTTTAAAAAACTTTTATTTGAAATAATAATTTTTGGAGTTTTTTTCATCTTTTTGGCATTTGATTGGTGTCGATTACTCGACTAATAGATAAGTAATTATGGTTTATTGAATATGTGTGGGTAATGTTTTAGAGCTTTTTAGCGCTAGTGCTTTTTGACTAGAAATGATTAGAATTGTTACTTATTACGTGTGATTATCCTAGTTTTTGGGAGTGGATGAAACTGAGCGGAAGGTTATTCAGTCCTATGAAAGCATGCTTCTGAAAGAACAAAGAAAACTATTCCAGTGAAGGTAATCTTTAAAAAATCACTTATCATTTCGCCTTAAGAGGGAAGGTAGGGTGAAAGGGGGAGGCGTTGGAACTGAGCTAAGGTGTTCATAAATTGGTGGTAAGCGGTGAAGAATGAGGGTTATTTCTTATAGAGCATCGGTGATTTTCGAATCCAATGTTTTCGATCTGTATTGGAATGGTTGATAGTAAAGGCGAGTCAACGAAAAGACCAATCGATACTTGAGCGGAATATCAGGCATATGGGACTTCGACACGTCAAAGCGGGACATCTCGCCTCTTTCTGGGACTATTTCAAAGCGGTATTAAATGATAAGAAGCAACTCTTTGAAGATATTAATACTATGGCCAGTTTATATTGCTTCTTCTTTCGTCTTCTGTGTGACTATTTATTAGATAGATTGAAAGGGGGGGGGGGGGGGGGTGATAATCACCGATCGTATCCCCCCTCAGTTAGGCGTACCTCTGATTCACCGATTATACTTCCCCTCCCCCTCTCAATCACGCATGCTTCTGATATGTTTAGAAGCACGAATAGCTGTTATTATAGTTTAGCTATTAGAAAAAATATGTGATACGGCTTCAACCCGCAACCATTGAAATAAAGCTCAGGACGAACAATCGCTTTAAGACATTGTATATCAATTAATGTAGGGAGGGAAGTTAGCTAGCGAAAGTAGGAGATGCTAAAATTTTGTCCTCTCAGTTGTTCAGCCGCGGCAACACCCATGCAATATGATTGAATTCCACACCCCAATAGAAAGATGATAACATATGATATTAAAAGATAAGAGATGATTATTTTTCAGTTGAAAGAGGAACCATTGTTGAGAATAAAAGTTGACGAAATGCTAACACAATGGCACCGCATTCTTGCTATCTATTCTATTCGATTGATCGTTGCTAAACTCACCGAAACTATAATCCTTGAGGATAGGCGTTGTTATCTATTGGAGCAAGGATATAACGCCTATTTGATAGCACTCTTCGATCCACGTTTATCCGCACGAAATGTTGCACTCATTTCTATTAAATAATTAATTATTGTGTGTGCAAACTTTTAATTCTGTTGAGTATCACTAAAACAGTTGTTGACGATATCAGTGTTAGCTCTGCAAGGTTTAAATGCCATATTCGAAATGTCACCACGTCGAATGTAATACACCTTCGGATTTCATTCTTATATAATCCTTGCACTATACCATAGTACATAAATGGCATATGGCTAAATGATTGCTAATCTCAACTATTGGTCTATATCCACATCATCGGCATCCCCCAAAAAACTTGACATCTTTCAGAAATGTAAAGTAATAGATCATAAAAAGTGGGCATTTACAGCTCGAAGCTTGGAAAGCAGACCTTTCCTCTAACAAAGCCGGGTCTTCAATTCGTCTTCAAGCCTACACTGGCTTGACATGCATAGAAAGCTTATGGCCATTCACTAGATAGTGGTTGGCAAGCTCAAACGACTCTCCCACGGTACAAAATTTGCAAGGCATGACAAGTGACGCCATCGATCGCTGGTTGAATGGAGGAAGAAGAGAAGGATGCAAGCACAGCACTCCCTACTTACTACCCCAGAGGTAGGGGGAGGGATTGAAGGTAAGAATGAAAGCGCGATAACTGCTAACCATTGCCATCTGCAACATATTATCGGAAAGGATGTGCGCAGTGATACAAAAATCAATGAGGGATTTTATTTCATAAACAACAGCACAACATAAATTAAAATCATACTAGCCAAACAAATGTAGAGTGACAATAAAATTACATCAAACTTTAGTGGAACGACCTTTGATCTCATGTCTTCTCCAAAACAGTGCAACCTTTGACCTCACGTCTCAAGACACTGCTTTCTGTCCGCAAAAACAATACATGCGATTCGTCCATATCTATCCAACTGCTCGACTATCAAGCAAACATCAAAAATGCGTCATGTCAACCAAGATGAATCAGATATGCGCGCCGCAGATGCAACTGGACTATTGATCTCGACAAAGAGAACCATGTATATTACCCCCTTCCTCCATTTTGCACTTTACAAACATGCAAACCATTATCTACATCTATAAGCTGAATATTCTCCCCATGAACTCCAATCGGAGCAAAATAAATAAAACGATGGCTCTCAATGTGACGATAGTAATTTCTCTAAATCGATTATCAATAGCTTCATGGTCCTCTCCCTTCTCACCTCTTCTTCATAAAAATACAATCAAAAATATAAAGCTGCATCAATCGCGCAAAATCAGTAATATTATCAGCCAAATAGGCAGATATTTCTGAAACATTCGCATAAAAAAGTATACATCGAATTAAATAAAGCATAAAATTGAACTTGACCTCGAGAAGTGGGATAATCAGTTGAATAATATAAGAGAAATATTTCCAAAAACAACTAATAATGAGATAAAACTAAGTAACTTACTTTTTGCTAACAAAGAAATATAACGAATACACTCAACCAAGATTCTCTCTCATAACATTCGTGACGCTCTCATCATCAAGTTAAATTTTGAGAACTCCCTCACGCAATACTATGAAACCTTGATGCTCCAGAATATTCATAGTTTTGCTCGATCGTAAGCGCCAATTACTAGTCTCCCTCCCATATGGATACCCGAAAATTCAGTGCTGTTTCCATGTGCTCAGAAAATAGGACCCATGAAGGTGTGGAAAAGACTGCCGTGTTAACTGAGAAATGCAGAAAGGAAGTAATACTTATGGGAAGACAACGCCACACTTGCAAGGCGGATGAAGTTATTACTGTGTTCTGGACAACAGGCCCCCGGCTGGCTACACATTCCAACAGCACTGAGTACAAAACATTCGAAAAACACAGGTTTCTTTTAGTTCGATTCGACGGCGTGCAGCTTCAACCAACAACTACTGCAATTAAACCCTTATCTCCACCCCTCCCAACAACCTCAAGCACATCCCTGTCCCCTATAACTTACCCCATTCTATAACCGACCAACCGACAAGATTTCTAACGAGTTTCCTTGGTAACAAGAAAATAAAAATTCCAAAAACCTAATTCACCAACCGAAGTTGGTAAACAAATGTACATACAAATCTATGGGGCCATCATCAAACAAAAACCGTTAGTGTATTGCGCAATGTCGACATAAACATAAAATACCATCATATCCAACCAAACACCACCAGCAACAACATATTGTCTATATATTAATAGAAGTAGATCAGCTACATATCCATAAAACAATAAAAATGAACATTCTACACTCACAATGCAAAGCTTAATTCGAAGAAAAACATCTCAAGGCTCGCTTCAAAAGAAGGCATTCCCTACCCACAATCGCCTCTTATCCATCATACCTATCCCCTCTTATCATTTACTCGGAAACATTCGCACATTTCCCCACCTTCCTCAACCCTTTTACTTGTCAGGCCCCTATAACAATTTAACAATTATGTTCGTATAGAAAAAAATTGAGGTTAGCCTACTCCCATCCCCTCTGACGAGAGAAATACTGAACCAACAAACAATTGACTCTAAAGGAAATAATCGGGAGTTTGCCTGGTAACATTGGGCTCGCCACGTCTCGGCGCTGGATCGAACTGTAGAAATGAATATCGTAACTCATCGTCCAATTCCACCATTGCGGCCTGGTTTGCGCAACGGTAACAGTAGTTCGGAGCCGAAAATACCGTAACCACATTCCGATCATGACTCCAATTGTAACCCTTAAACGATGGGTACATTTCGAGACAAAAAACACCCACTCATTCAAGAATATCAAATCGTAGAGAATTTTCCCAAAATAGTCAAAACACATCGCCCTTCAAAACTTTAAGTTGCGCTAATCAAAAACAGCTCTGCGAATGTGCCTTCACTCAACACTGCACTATCAGCACTTCATACTTTCCCTACCCATATTGCTCAATCCCTTAAACTATATCAAGCCATACCATGGATGGCTCACAGCACGCACGGCTTTTTTGGTACAAACCTTCAGGGCAGTTTACGTAGTAAAACCTGCACAGTTCTTTCGACAAACATAGTGCATTTTAATAAACCTCAGTACACACACATTCCACCAGCATAAATTTTTTAAAATTTAAAATTTTAAAATAAATTTAAATTTAATTTAATTTAAATAAATCATAAATTTAAAATTTTCGTCACTAACCTCCATAACAAGTTGGTGTGCTCGTGATATCAGGGTCAATCCATTGCTATGATTGAATGTCTCCGATATATCCTGGCCGAATGTATAGCCGGCACCACGCGGAGAGATGCCCCATCCGCCACGATCATCGGGATCAGACCAAAGTAGATCGCACATTGGCCCTAAAATGCACGTTTCGATTTCCTGTGCAAAAAAAAAACGTTATGTAAGTCTCGGTATATGTAAGACTCACGCTGATATAAAAACATATAAAAAACATTTGGCGGTGAATCAACTCACAGTTTGGTTTTCTTAACTTGTCGTGCTTCCTAGGTGGTTCATTAAGGAGTCGATTCGACGCATCCCCCCCCCCCCCCCCCCATGAATTATTTAGTCACATAAGCAACAATAAGGAATGAGCAGTTGACATGTATGTGCAAAAACGAGATCAAACACACCTTCGTGTGGTACTTCTTGCAGTCGGTCGAGAGCACGCACATGGTCGAGACTATCGATGGATGGCGAAAGACCACCGTGCAAGCAGAAGATCTGCCCTTCGACGAGCGCCGTCAGGGGGAGATAGTCGAATAGATCCGTGAAATACTTCCATACATTCGAATTACCGTATTTACGCAGGCATTCGTCATAAAATCCATACACCTAAAAATGGACTGATTACAAAAAAAATTCAAATTCAAAATGCCCAATTTTTTTCTCTTCCTACTCCCCAAACGCATGTGGCTAGTGGCACTCCATACGAAAATGATCACGTCTCGATATGTCGACGACATTTTATTTTCAATGAAAACGATCGCCCGCACCTGACAGAGGAAGCAATACAGCAATAACGAGATGCCTCAGGCCAACAGCGATATAGCGGCAACAGGAACGAAACAGAAGGGAAGAAAAGAAGGGAGGGGGCGAGGGGGGGGGGGGGCCGATTTTTCCACTGCTTTAGATACGTTACGCAAAGCGAATTATGGTCCGTGAAATCCTTATTCCTGAAATCCATAAAACTGTGTGCATGAAAATTTCATAGACTCCCCTTCCCTCTACCGAAAAAAAATAAAAATAAAAAATAAAAAATCCACATGATATCTAAGAAATCTGCATTTGCATCAAAGAGAGGAGCGCACAAAGGTTACACAATCATCGACGGGACACCAAAGAAGTCGATTTCATCACTTTTACGAAACTATTCACTTGGTTTTCAAATTTACTTCCCAGGATCCATAATCCAAAGAAAACCGTTTCTCCACTCCAGTGTTTAGCTTATCCTTCTCTTATAGCAAATATCATTCCACAGTACAACCACCACGGAATGTTCCCTTAAATATGCTCCGTTTTATCGCTATCTTCCCATGGACTGCACAATTTTAATGCGCCTTCCCGAGCACTTACCCATCTAATTCCTATGGGAAACAAAATATCCCCATGTAAACAAGAAAAGAGTAGTCACCTGCGTAATCTGACGGGATTCATGGTTTCCTCGGAGGATCGTTATACGTTCCTTATAGCGAACCTGGAAAGATATATTCCCACCTAATTAAATATGAAACGATTTTGCATTTTAAAATAAACGCCACTTCAAAGAAGACGCTGACATATCGACTATAAAATAACATAATTGGTAATATTGCTATAGATAACAGTGACATATCTAACAGCTTTACGTAGATAAGCTTAGAAATTACGACAGCCCACCAATAGAAAAACTATTGGCATATACATTACCCATCGGACAGCGCTTAGGGAGAGAACTGAATAGCACCAATCAATGTTGAATTTAAAAATAAGACAAAGTATATCTGTCACATCAAAAAAATACTGGTCTCAAAACATAACAAATTAAAACCGCTTACAGCACAAAAGAAATAAAAATTAAAAAACAAGAAACCTTAAGGCAAACGAGAAGCGTGACCGTTTCCACCGAATGATAGCCTCTATCGACGTAATCCCCCATGAAGAGATAGTTAGTGTCGGGTGCTTTACCGCCCATCTTGAATAACTCGAGGAGATCATGGAATTGACCATGCACATCACCACAGACTGTCACCGGACACTTCACTTCCTGCACGTTCGATTCTTTTTGCAGAATCTCCTTCGCCTAAAAATACACAACTAATTTAAAACACCAATTACATCCACCCACCCCCCTCTCCTCCACATACATCGATCTTTAAAGTTGCTACCTTCGTAAAGCTATGAAACTCAGGCCACCTTCGTAAAAGCTATGAAATGCAATTACAAAAATATAGCTGAATAAATATCTAGATCATTTTCTATGAGCTCATATACTTAGAGGATTGAATGTTGCTAACATTGCGAATAGTGAACGCTTTTGATGAATTGGGTGTAACAATGCTAAAGCAAATTAGTACCCATTTATACTAATTTCAAAAAAAAAATGACCTTAGCCACCAACTATTTATTTGTGAACATCAAGGAATTAATGCATGCAAATAGATATAACTGCTTGATAACTTTTCATAAATTCCGAACAAGCAGGAAAAAATAAAAATTCGCAGCAAATCTGAGAGAAAACATTGGGCCATATAAGCAGAACTTTCCTATCTTCCCCACTGCTCCATTTCTTCACTTTCCAACAGCTAAATTTCGAGAATGACTCCGCTTTTTAACTATATTATTGAATGATGTTTTATAAAATGTAATACCTTATCGCAAAGAGCTTTCACTTGAGTCTCATTGAGTTGTTCGCATTGATAGAGTTGCTCGATCCACTGATCCAACTCGACCATTGCCGATCGTGTAATCGCGTCTCCAGCCGCAAACGTTGAACCACTCATTGCTGGTGATGTCATCTTATTAATCCCTAAAAACGATGCATTCTTAACGATATTTATGGATTGAGAGATTTCCCTCAAATCCATCGTAAAAAATCGATGCGCTTTGTTCATTAATAACATCTGAATTCTATGCATTTGTAGCAAACAATAGAATGATTATGACGATGCGTTAAGATTAGTTCATTATGACACAACAACTGAAGAAAAAGAAAAACAATTCTAAAAAAAATTTCAATCATGAAAAATCAATGGCAGGAATAAAAAAATTTAGAAAAAAAAAAGAACTTAAAATTTGAGCAGTAAATCATAATGCCTTGCCGTTGCGATTTTTCTACTTCTTTCCACTTCATTTCCCTTCCCGTTATTCATTTACTTCAGAAAAAAAAGAAAAAAAACTGAATGGCGAATATAGCAACAATTTAAACTGAAAAAAATATATATATCGAAAATGATGAAAAAAAAATTCAGCATTTAATTTCAAAAAGAAAAACTCAATCGGGTTTCTTTTTTTCCTTGGAAGGAAAGATTTTTTTCCGGGAAACTAGAAAACATTAGAAGTTGGTGCGCTCGCCAAACACCCACATACACACACCACAAACATTCCTCACGTTTCACGTTGATGCCGTATCAGGCGAAAAAAAGAGAACATTGCACTATTTTCAACGACGCAGTTCTTTTAATCCCTAAATCAGCACATTTTTTTAAAAGCCTTTCCCTAAATAATATGGGGGATTGACATCTGTCGAAAAGTGTCACACATTATTAACAGCGGAATATTAATGATTAAACCCAGTTCCGGTCGGCTGATCGCTTTTATCAACACCAGAATGGGGCCAGGCTTATCAACACCAGAATGGGGCCAGGCTTATCAACACCAGAATGGGGCCAGGCCTATCAACACCGGAATGGGGCCAGGCTGAACCAACCTCCATGCCATCATGAGCTAAATGCAGCCTCATTCGTAGTCGCAGCTGAGGCCAAATTTAACTAAGAATTCGAGAAAATAAAAAATAAAAGTGGAGTGGAGATCTTTCTGCAGAAGTGTCCATTCCTCAAAGGTGCCAAATCCTCGCCATTTTCTATAAGGAAACGACTTAAGGTTTCATAACATAACTTAAAAGTTGAAAATTTTTTGACCTTAAAGATCTTTTTTTCTTTTTTTTTGTGTCAAAATTTTCCATTTTTTTTTTTTTTAGAATGCCCACGTTCTTGGAAATGATATGGATTTGACGGATAGACGATGGAAAAAAGTTTTGACAAAATCAAGAATATGAAGAGTGGATATTCACTTCTAGAAGATATTCTAAAAAAATATAATCAAAGAAATTAAAAAAAGCAAAGAAATCGACCAATAAGGGTAGCAAGATCGAAACAATTTGGAAATGCACAACGATGTGGATGAAGAACAAACACTAACAAAACAATACACCATCATTTAAACTAGGCATTATCTAATGCAGCAATAAAAAGTTCACTAAATTAAAAACGGTTAGGGACCGGGTTTTTGCAATCGTCGGTACCATCTAGAAATTTGAATGTTCGTGCTCAAATTATGATTAGATGTTGCCTATGAAAATTTGGAGTTTATTTTTCGTTTTACCTATTTCCAGGATTTCTCATTCCCCCTCCCCTCCCCCCGCTTCTTTCCCCCTCTGAAGTACCAATTACTGCGCCACTATTCAACCATACCTGATCCCTAACTCAATATTTGAATGTTCTATGAAATCTGATAGAAAATGTTTGAAACTTAATGAAGCATAATGTTTATGAAAACTTTCCAGCTTTAACTACATAAAAGGCAATATAGCTGTACAAATGCATACTTGCTGAACATTTCTATCGTCTTCTATGAAATTGAGTTATCACTTTATACCACCTACAAGCAAAGTTCCTCGACTCTAATGCCGGTATATACCCTCAGTCCCTTTCCAATAACCCCCCTCCCAAAAATATTCAAGAATTAAGCCACCCTGCCACACACACATATACGCATATACAACTTTACTAACGATAGCATTCAAGCCCACTCACAATCGTTGGTGACCAAGCACAAAATCAAGAACCAACCGACCCACACACTCTGACGTCACACAAATGAAACGTCGGTGATGAAATGATAGACGCGCATTGGCAAATCGATTTATACTCCACTGCGATAATGTGGTCGTTGTAAAACAGCGACATGTCTAACACAGCAACATATCATTTCGAATGTTACCCACGGGTAAATCGATGGGAATAGGGATGGGAAATTGTCGATTAAATTTTTATATATTCCTATAGCGATTAGGAAACGATCCAAATAGTACAAAATTAAATTTATGGGAAAATTAAATACGCAATAAAAATTTCTGTTGCTATCACTTAACGAAGATTGATGTTGCTATTATATTCTAAAGAATCGTCGTATTGAATCATCCGTCCTATCTTCAACTCTTTTTGATTTATTTCTACTTGCCAATGATGAGTAGTGTTGGAGTGGGGTATTTTAGGTTATTTAATGGAGTGTGATTTTAGGTGGGGATGTGAGGATACCGCCGGAGACGGATTTCTAAGGGTAAGGACTCCGATCAAGAGTCGGGGAATTCGCTCCCTAGCAAGTAGCGCACCGGGAGTTGGACCCATTCCATCACTCTATATGAAATTTCTACGAGATTCGTGGTAGATGTATTATGATCCAAAAGCATCTGGTCGTGAACATAAATATATGATACAACGATCGCAAAAAAAAGTCTTATTCGTGGAACAAGCCACAACACAAATCAAACGTTTACCGAAGATTTCTATCGTCATATGGGAGAATCTCGTTTTTAAAAATAAATGAAAAAAAGGCAACGGAAGAAAAATTTGCATATGATGGGAAATGGTGTTTTTCGTCTGAATAAATGAATAATAAATTATATGAATAAACAAACAAATAAATAAATAAATAAATAAATAAATAAATAAATAAATAAATGAACAATAAATCATATAAACAAATGGTCATTTTAATCGTAGGCATAATTGAAGCCGCTAAAACGTCGCTAAAAATGCCGATATATGATACAAGCCAATATTCCAGGAATTCCCAGATATATCCTCAAGTATATCCTCAAGTATTCAGGTATATCTCCAAGGTGGTCTTTTTTATTTATCAATCATTGTTTCAACATCTTTCATAATATAAGCATAATGAAATATTAAAATGTTATCATTAATTGTTGCATTAATAATGACAGAAAATAGCTATAGGAATATAATTTCGATATAGGAATGTGGTAGTGAAAATTTTCAACCTGTAAAACTAATATAGTGAAAAGAATTTTTTTTCTAATCATTTTTATAATCCAATAGTAATAAAAAAAAAATCAATGAACAACTAAGGAAGCAATTACTTTATTGGTTTCTTAAAAAGATTTAAGAAATTATTCAATAATGAAGGCTTAAATATGCAAATTTATGTAAATTTAGTAAGTGTAGATTATATGCAAATACGTAAGTTTAGTAGAGCTTGAAAAAATTTGGTCGGTTAAATCCCTGAATCATTATGCAGTGAGTGGGAAGTTTATATATGATAGTAGGTAGTAATAAGGTATGAGCTAATTTCACCTACAAATATGCAGATAATTAATTATTCTATATCAAAGTGCGACATTTGGATTTATTTTATTCTTTTTATTTATTTTATTTTTTGAATTATTTATTCATTTTTATTTGTTTTGTTTGTTTGGATTTATTTTTATTTTTATTTCATTTAATTAATTAATTTATTTCTATTTATTTTATTTTTCTAGAGTTATTTATTTTATTTTTTATTGTTTATTTATGTTTAGTTATTTTATTTGTTTGGATTTATTTTTTATTTTTATTTATTTGTTCAGCATCCTATACGAGCCAAATATACATACGAATCCGCTCATAGAGAGGCAGTAAACAAGAAAGAAAAAACAGATTCGTGGATACACCATTTAGTGTAAGGAGTGCACAAAAAATTTAAAAAAAAAAATTCGGAATATAAAAAATAAAAATTCAGCGAAAAATAATCGTTGAAAGAATTCTATAAAATTGCTAAGATTTAAAATATGAGATGCGCAATATAGTGGAAATAGAAAATAATTGCATTCATTATCAATAACTTTGTGTTTTTTTTCTCTCTCTCAAAAATACCCGAATTTTATTTCTATTTCCTATTTCTTTGAATAGGAGACGAAGGCAATGCACTGCTTTCACCTAATATTGAAAAGAACTTTTCCTTAATTGGAAGTTTTTTTTCCGATTTTTCCATTTCTTTTTCCCTTTCCTTTTTTTTTTTTTTTTTAGGGACAGAGAGAGAGGGAATTTCCTCTTCAGTAGAGAGCCTCGATTTTTCTCATTATGTTCAAGAAAATGCGATATTTACTTATTTATTTTTGAATATGAGTGAAAATTGCCACAATCATTGCACAGAACTAAGACTTATATAACTGACTTTCACACGCAAAGGACTATAGCAATTTTTTTTTTTAGTTTATGTGAACATTTTATTATTTCCATACTAAGTTTCTTCTACTGTTTCTTTGAAATGATAGTTGAACCGACAAGAACGGTCGCGATAGCGCAGTGGTTAAGCGCTCGACCGGTAAGAAAAAGATCACGGGTTCGCATCGATAGGCGAGCAAATGTTTTTTTTTTTTTTTTTTAAACAGATATTGAGAGGGGCATTAAGGATGTGGAGGGTAGAAGAAAAGTGAGGCGATTCGAGATCATATGGGATGATAAAAATTCCATTCATTTCCATGGAAATTCCACTAAATTCATCGAAATTTATGGAATTCATTTTAAATTTATGAAAATTCGATTCCATTCATTCGAATAATTACACCAAAAAAAAAATTAATTCCTTCACGCTTTTTAATCACCGTCCATTTTTTATAAAAGTTTAATCACCGTTCACTTTTTAATGCAAATGTGCAATTTTATCTTTTATTTATTTATTTATTTATTTATTTATTTATTATTTGCACAATTTTTGCAATATGCAATATGCAATATGTAATTCTAATTACTGTATATAGTATATGTGAAACGCTCGAATATCAGAATACATCATATGTCATTGCTTATGAATTTTTATTGGTACTCCATAATACGGCTTCCACGAGTATTCCATCAGTTCTTCCTGCACAGTAGAAGCAGAAGGGAAAGTGAGAGGGGATAGAGGAGGAGGGGGAGGGAGAGGGAGGGGAGGGAAAGGGAAGGGATAGGGGGTGGTAAGACTGATTATTGCCAACGTTGCAGATACATCAACGAGATATTTCATCAAAGATTTTTGTTATTCCCTTGTGGAAATGGCTGAAAATTCATAAATAATTAAAGCAAATCGATCGATAAAAATATTTACTAAAAACAAAAAAATTATTCCTTTTTTTTTGGATATAAAACAATAGAAATAAGAGTTAAGATTATCATTGTAATATAGCTTCTCTATTTCATCGTTTAAAATTATATCTTTAAAAAAAAATTTGCTTCATTACTCGAGCATTCATTACCAATTCAGCTTTCAAATAATAACTAAATAATAAGGCAAAAAAAAAAATGATCCATTGACTCAATAATTGATCTATTTCTTCACTGAATTCGCTTGATCACCGCCTGCGAATCTTTTTTTTTTCGAAGCGATCACCAAAACCAATTCGAAAACGAAAAGAACCAAATGATACGTGATACACCAAACGATGTTGCGACAATGTTATGCCATCCGTATCGGTTAAATAAGTCAAAATTACGGCTCCAGTCAAGCTCCGAACCCAGGTTCCGGCCTCCTCTGATATTTTTTATTGAAATCATTTCAATATCGACGTTGTTCAGCTTGGATAACTTTCTAAGTAAATAGAAGAAAAGTTGCTTTTCAGCTTGGGTAATTTCCTGAGTAAATAGAAGAAAAGTTTAATCAATTACGAATAAATTTGGTTGTGGTCGAGATGCACTAATAGCACACATATATGGCGGTGCTGAAGGAGTGACCACTGTGCGCTTATTTGCTGATATCTCAGCATTGTGTAATTGGCGACTCCCTTGTATGTATTGTCCACTGATCTAAATTTGAGAGGAATTAGTATCGTCATTGAATCGATAAATAAAAATAAAAATAAAAA
>JAAVTS010001154.1:0-29859 GCA_022845575.1 Baylisascaris ailuri
AAGGGGGAACAGCGATGAAGTTCAAATCGAGTCCACAGCACCTCACTAAACCAATAAACTTGTCTTGCCTTTGGTGCCTTCAAGATCATGCGCCTGGGAACTGAAACTGCTGGTGGACTAAGTTTTCTAAAATAAGTTTCCCATTTTCCTTCCTCCCCAACCCCCTCTTAAAGCCCGTGATCTGAACGCCATATTCGTCATATTAATGCCTTATTATGTTTTTATTATCTTCTTCATACCTAACCTACTCATATTTACCGCACCCAAATCTTGTTGCATATTTTCGTATTCAACCACAGATCCCACATCCCACTGCATTAAAGACGAATAAATATTTCGCTCAAGGCACCAACCTGTAGAATACCTTTTTCGGCGATCCTCTTGACAGTCTCATCTGTAGTGATTCTCATCATCGAAAGATTTAGGTGGGTGAGGTTTTGTAGTTTCGCTAGCTCCATCAACCCATCGTTCGTTACAAACCGATTACACCCACTTATATCGACGTATCGCAATTGTTTACATCCGTTCACTAATGTTCTTAGCACCTAAAACAATGTTGCTATTTCTATCTCGACCTCAACAATTTAGGGCTCAAGTAAGTCGGACTAGCTGCTCGATCTCTAGCCGCAGCTAACTGACCACCAGATTTCCTTCTCCCTCATTCTTTTACCTTCTCAAGTTGAAATATTTCATCGGGATGGATCATCAACAAACAAAAAGTTTAGGTTTGCGCTCTCATAATCAACGAACACCTGCCAATGTACACAGTTCCATGAAGTTATTTCCGATCACTCAGGTGTGCAAATATCACCTTTGCAAACTACGTCCAATCGCGTTAACACCTCCTAATTCATATTTTAATAACTAATGTCATGTGATAGGTGAATCATATACCTAATCAGGTACTATTTACCTTATCTGCTTCTAATTTACCTATCACACTAAGAAATTATGGCAAATTTTTGCATTTGCCTCATTTAAATGAATACTAAAATTCATCTGCCCAGTCTTTTTTTACCTGAAAGGTCAATATTGTTAATAGTCACTACTCCCAGTGGAATTCCCATCAGTTAAAAAATAAGAAATAAAAATGCATAATCGTTTGGCAAACTTACACGATCCGTGATTAGAAGATTATCATTGATAGTCAATTCGCTGAGATTCTTCAATGCACCCAAATTCAGATCAGCCCCTCCAATCGTATGCGAAATGAAGCATTCGCCAAACTTCAACTTGCGTAAACTGAAAGCGATCGACATAAACGCCTAACACTATTATAAACAGAAATATGCAAATATATACCACGAATCAAGCCCCCCCCCCCCCCACACCCCAAAAAAGGAGTACAAAAATACTTGCATTTTACAATTTCGTTATATTTTGCTTACCGATACTATTGTTGCACTTCTGCTGCAATTCATTCCACCTATCCCCGCTTGAAATTTCCATTAATTTCAAACAATAACATCTCAATCCTCAAATCTCTTCCTTGCCTGTCGTCTCATTTCAGATACTGTGTTTTCACAATGCAAAAAAACGATCAGAACATTGCTTTCGCTGCAAGCGCCAACCGTAA
The DNA here is from genome assembly GCA_022845575.1 of Baylisascaris ailuri. Lineage (NCBI taxonomy): Eukaryota > Metazoa > Nematoda > Chromadorea > Rhabditida > Ascarididae > Baylisascaris > Baylisascaris ailuri. The sequence continues at coordinate 1,577 of JAAVTS010001154.1, forward strand.
ACATCACTGTAACTAAAAAAAGTTTGGCAGTGAGCATATCCGAACTTAAAACTCTTATCAGCATGCTGGTGGAAAGTCAAAAAAAAAAAAACATCAGTTCAATCAATTTCACCCCCCTCCCACCCTCAAAAAAGTCCTCTCATCGGTGGTTAACAAGATTACAACATTTAATAGTTCTTCCACTCTTCCCCTTCACCCTATTCCCAAGCACCTCCCTGCATCACCACCGACATGCAATGTTTGTTGCTTCCTATATACACAACCAACGAAATGCAAGCAAATGCAGTTTCGTTTCCATTCCCTCCCCAATTATCCTCTATATAACTACAACAAGATTGCAATAACCTAATATAATATTTCAACCGTCCCTAATATGTCGAATTTTTACCATTTTCCTATCATCGCAATCCTGAAACGAAAAAAAAAAAGAAAACCCTGAACTAAACATTTTTAATGAAACATCATAAACTTACTTAACCATCGACGCAAAGAAGTTGTTGAGTTCATTTGCGGAAAGCGTATCCACACTATTCATCATGAGATACGTCAAATTTGGGCACCTAAAAAAAACTATTATGTATTACCAACAATAGCATAGAAATTAAATATAACTATAGGGCTGGCGGAATATTCGACTATATATGGCCACAATTCATCGCATCCAACATCGCCAGACAATGCATGCGATAAATAAAGCGCCAACATCGTTTTTACCGGAAGCTTATACCCCGCAATACGCAACTCATTCGCAGGTGTCGACAACAGAATACTCACGTCTGCAGTGATCTACTACGTTCCCTTTGCATCACTTATTGATTTATGCTTTTCTCATTATTTCCACAGGATCAGCGACGAGTCGTATAAAAATTGGTCATCAAAAAAGTTGGAAAATTGGCTGGAGGAATACAGAAGGCGGAAAAAAAGAAAAGAAAATGACGGGAACATGAAAATCACATTTTTTTAATACAAAAAGCCAATCTACAGAGTTCAAAACAAAGTCGAAAGCTGAATTGCAACTACTAGAAGATTCCGACAGACACGGAACATGCAAAAAGCCACGAGAGACCGATCGACACTCGAAGCGATATCCACTCCAGGCTACATAGAAGGTTAAAAAAATAATACAGCCGAATGTAATCCTGCATAAAGTTCATATTGCTGAGAGGGGGGAGGGGTAATGTCTGCTGAGAAAACGCTAGTTCACAGGTGCGAATGGTTATCTTCAATTCCGCTATCTCAGTAGCTCTTGCTCATCGAATGTGACACTTTAAACAGTTAAAAAAGCCATCAACATGATCGGTGCAAAACCTTCATAATTTTACAATATAAGACTCCCACGAGAGCCGAACAGTACAAATCGGATTGCCCAAAGAACGGAACGAATACAGAAATGGTGCGAGGTTCAGCTGTGATGGGATACGGACCGAACTTCCACTTATTTTAAGGAAGTCCCAACTCTTCTTTCGAGAGAATATGAGTGCAAGCTCACCGATAACCTGTCGCAAGAATATTCAAAAATCTGTGCACACCTCCCTCTCTTCCTTCTTTCTCAACCAGGGAAAAGAAAGAACGAAATTCGCAGGAAACGTAATTTCATATTTTAAACAATAAATACCACAAAAGTTTACTAAAAACTTAAGCCAAAGATTAACCTATTTTTAACTGCTTCCATCGCTGCACCCGTCAACCGATAACACCCACCAATTTTGAGTGTTGCTAATGTCTTGGGAAGCGTCTCGAATGATGGTATCCCACTCAAACGTTCATTCTCGCCGACGTCGACCGCCCGAAGGCGTTCACATTTATTGAAGAACGATGATAGACCTCGCTCAACCACACTTTCCTACAAATATATGATATAAGCACTACAACCATAGAAATGAAAATTCTGCTATGCGTAGAAATAAAAAAAAAAGAATAAGGCAGACCTAAGTAACGTAGTAAAAATGAGAAGTGGAAATATGAGCATGCAGATTACAATGAAACATAACCCAAAACAGCTCCCAGGAGTAAGAAGAGATGGCCAAATCCCTATCTTTGGGGAAAAACGAAAGTATGTCCCATTTCCTTCTCCGATCTTTTCAGGTATTGGAAGGACAGTATCCAAAAACAGCGATTGTGGATAGCTCCTCCCATGATTTTAATCTGGTCAGCTTAGCTCGTGCCCACTGACCGCTTTAAGATCCACTACACCCCTTTCTCAATTCTACACGGAAAGTGCCCAACATTAAAATGCTAACCTGAAAACATCGATGGAAATTGACTTCCTCCAGGTTGGGACAGTGCCTACCGAGCAGTTGTACAGATGAGTTGGTAAGTTGAATGCCACATAAATTTAGCGAGTGAAGATGCGGACAGAGGGGTGCAAACGAACGACACACACTGTAGGTGAGTGTATCTCTGAACGCATGTAGATCCACATGACGTAAATATCGTCCACATCGAAGAGCCAGCGATTTCACCTTAACACACAAAGTTCGTAAAATAATATACATCATTTAATAACGACTAAAAAGCCACAAAAAAGAACATCAAAAAGAGATTCGTAAGACCCAGCTGCCCTTAAAATTCAAAACAAATCGATATAAGTCCGAAAAAAACAATGGTTAAAAGGTAGCAATTCCCACCTCTAATCATCGACATCCCTTTAATAGCTCTCCTGAAAAATGGTCAGTTATCCATCTTTTATATTTACTTACTACGAGTGGTGATTGCTATCACGACATCATAAAAGGGAAAAGAGTTCAAGGAACAGCACAAGCGATACAATCCTGGAATGATGCCTCAAAATAATCGTAGTTATTATCGTCTGCCGATTTGTCATCAATACCGAGTTCACTAGAGATGATACACGATACCTGGCTGTTCTTCGTGCTCAATTCCCTCTTATAAATAACTGCCTTCTAGTCTTATTATGTTCACATATAGTTAATAAGTCACCACCAAAAATTAGCTATTAGTGGCAACTATGAATGCTGTTCACCTCAGCATCGCCAATGTACGGCCTTTCATTGGCGAATGGTTGTGATGCCTTGCTCTTCATCAGTGTCGAAAAGGAAAATGTGTCCGTATTGCACCAGGAGAATCCTCGAGCTAGATACCTCCATTTGCGACATACACGTTCCGCCCTCACGCGATCCACTATCGGTAAGAGAGAGAACACCGACACCTTCAAGAGTCTACCGTAAAAGATAAATTTAACCCCCTCATCCCTTCAACAAACACAGACTCCTATAACTTCCGCCTTCTTGTCTAAGCAACAAGCCATTCGGTAAGAAATGCCAGCAATGTAATGCAGTTCATTTCCAGAAGGATGTGAAGGGAGGTAAAGGAGATCTGATCGCAAATGACTCTTAAATGGAAAATTCTTAATGAAGAAGGAACTTACCAAAAAGACTAACCCATTTCGAGAATAAAGCAAACACAAAAGTTCAAAAACTTCAATACCATCGTTTTATAGCATTTAACTTTTTTAAAACGATGATAGCAACAATGGTAGGTAAACTTTCATAGTTTTATATCAAAGAAAAGAACCACTCACAAGTAAATGGTCAGGCATATCTTCAATATTTTTGACGGCACTGCGAAAACAATCGAATCGGCTCCTTCGCCTTGATTTTCCTCCAGTAGTTTGCCTTGTCTCTGATGTTCCTTTTGGTTTCTCATCCTCGAGCACAATCGATGATGGACGTGATGACGTCGATGGTACTTCAGATACTGGTGTTACTTTTGCCTAGAATAAATAATGCATCATATTCAATGAAGATACTTGATCACTTAACTTATAGAATTAAGGTGCAGTCATGGTTGAGGAAGGGATGTGCCTCCTCCATGACAAGTGAGCACCGTCTCCTCCTCAAGCGACCCAAAATCATGCAACTTTTCTCCTATTTTTCTACAGCGTCTGATATTATAACACACCTCTTTCCCATCACAGAACTCTTTGCACCAACCAAGTTGAAAGCTTACGGACCTTAGCAATCCTTATCACACCCAAAAATCACAAACATTCGTTGTCACACACCGATCGTACCATATATCGAACATCAACGCAATATTCATGAATAAAATGTCGATGAGTGTCGAATTCGATACAGTTGGAAACACTTGCTGTCGAGCATAGAAACGATTTGATAAGCATTGTAGATCACTAAGTAAATGCAAAGAATTTCTTGAGCGTTCTCTTTTTTTAAAAGTTTATTCACTGCCCATTCCTCTACATTTTGTTCAATTCCCCCCCCCCCCTCCCAACTCAATTCGATTGTGGAAAATTAAACTCACTAAGAAATTCCATCAAAAAATTGAAAAAAAGGACACTGGATTCTAGAAAAAAATCAGAAAAACTTAGGACATCAACCAAAATATTTTTATGTAGGGACCACTTAACTCAAAATGCAACCCTATGGATAAAACACCCAATTAGAAAATATAAGTACTGAAACAAAGAAAATTTTGCATTTCCAAAACCAATGGGTTAATATTAGGTGCAGCGTTTTAATTACGGGACTATCACCACCAAAACTATTTCACCGTGAACAAGTCCTCCTGCAGGAAGAGCAATATATAGGGAATTCTACTTCCTTACAAAAAAAAAAGAAAAAGAAAATACCTACAGACAAGCTAGAGAGTTTCAAAAAAGAAAGCTTAGGAGGGAGGAGGGAGCAGAGGGGGGGGGGGGGGGGGGGCAAAACTCTTTATTACTACGCCACTCGCTAACTTTTAATTTTTTAAAAATATTATTCTATTCACTCTTGTTTCTAGTAAAAAAAATGAATAAATAAATAAAAATAAAAAACAAAGAAAAATCTACATATAGCCATTTTAAGNGAAAAATCTACACATAGCCATTTTAAGTGGCCAAAGCCAACACCGTGCACGATTGTAAAGTTCGTCTGCAGTAGGTTCAGCATGCAGTGGAAAATTTTAATATAAGAAAATAAGAACCATAAGAACAACTAATCGAACGTTGAATACAAGCGCAAACCTTTTTCTTCTTTGTTTCAGGTTCGTCAAGTGCTTGGACATAAGCGCCTCGTTTCATTTTCCCTGTCCGACGTTGTGGTGCAGCGGTTCTTTCTATAGGTTGTTCGGTGTCACGATTACTTCGAAGCCGCATCTTCGATGCCACCTTATCGTCTTAAATATACACTGCAAAAAAGACCTCACCTGAAATAACGAATAATAATAATGCAACAGAATTAATCAATCAGCATAACAATTACCCTTAGGTACGACGGATGGTGAATTTAAATTCGTGAATGTCAACCAACATTCGGCTTCTCTTAGAGTCTGTCGAGCAAGTAACTGTGCTCTTTTTTATTACTCCCCCCCCTCCCCTCATCCCCCGCTCTTGTACCCTTTTCCCCTATTTCCCGTTGTGGGAAAGAGAACACACAGAAACCATTTCTGACATCCCCGAAATGAAGTAGAGTAGAAATTTAGACAAAGAGAAAGAGCGAGGAAAGCAGGATATGACAGATGAAAAGAAGAGAGGAAAAGACGATGTAGTAGATAAAAATAAAAAAAGAACTTTTTCATCAACGGAAAACAAAGAAAAATGCAGTTTCGTTTAATGATGAAGAATTAGAAAATTCCACCTCCACTTTTTTTTATATTAACTGAATCTATTCAAAACACTGTGATCAGCCCCCTTAATATACCTGTATATCTACAACCCACATCTCATGAAAGCAAAGATTCTCCAAAGACAGGTAACAAGATGGACCCCAATTCGCAGTCCTCATCCTTAAATAAAATTAAAAAAATAACCTAAATAATTTTTAAAATAAAGCATGAATATATAAGAGATTATTTTAGAAACAGCGAGATTAAGCGCATGGCTTATGTTTATGAATAAGCAATCTTTGCGTTGAATCGCCTTCACTCGATTATCACTGGTAACGATCTGACAATTCCTCTTTTTTATAGTGATTTGCGATGGTTACAAAGGCATTTCTCTCTATCGACGACTAAATATACTCTTTAGATGAAAACGTCATAACTCGAAAATAAATGATTGAATTTCCTTTCTTCTCATCAATATCACCCTTTGCTAACATCCATGAAAATAGACACGTTTCACCCCCTCTAATAGCAAAGTATTACATTTCAAGTGTATAAGAATTAATCAATAATTTTGCGTTGGATAGTGGAAGTAAACTCATTGAAAGAATAGAATATTCAACTTTTCTAAATGAGAGAGAAAAGGTAGGTATTTTTTTAGTAGTATAGGGGAGGGATTGGGAGAAGATAGGGGGAGGGGGGGGGAGTGATTTCTATTAGAAAACATCGCAATATTTGTTTTTACTAGCCGATGCATGAAGTGGCCTACACTATTATCTATGTAACGCATTCACTAAGCACACATACGAAGTGTACCCAAAATCAGACTTTCAGCCGAAGATGATAGAATCTAACCCTCCTTTCTTAATTACGCAATTTGCGGACATTTAGAGAATAATATCATCAAATAAACATACTCTAACACCTCCTTCCAAATCTCCTCCCCCCCCCCCCTTATTTCTGCTACCACAAAATAAAGCAACTGAAATAAGTAAGGAGAAGGGATGGACGAATATAAAAAATGATCCAATAGAAACGTTAAAAAAAAAAAGAAAAAAGAAGTGTAAACACTGCCAACTATAGTGATGCGAGTTCAAACAAGCAAAAAATCTCTCCCTTCATCCTCTACCGCAAATCGATGCAACCGATGACCTCAACCTCAGCAAGGAGAGAACCGGGAGCAACACCCAAAAGTACAGTAATGCTTCATCAAAACAATGGTTTATGGTACTATTACGTGATTACAGTACAATTCTGCGATCATGAAAATACATATGGAAGAAAAACCATCCATCTTAACTATTTAACACGGCAAAAGTCTATACTTTCCCATTTGTTTATTCAAGGATCGATGAAGGTAAAAACGAATAAATATACGTGAAACGAATATACTTCATGGAACAATGATTAATGGCCTGCATTTTTTTTTTTTTTTTTTTTTTTTTTTTNCGAAGGTGTGGTTGCGCAAAGATAAGCCCACCTCGAGAATGACCCCTTGTAATTAAACAAGAAGGTGGCAGTCTTTTAACAGAGTCACGAGATTGGACCACTAAAAATTCGTTTTAATAAACAAATATGTCACTCCTACCCAACCACTACATTGAATTTTCTTACAAGTGAGGGGAAAAATGAATTTTCTTACCAGTGAGGGTAAAAAGCTTCATAATCCACTCACCAGTAGGCTATCAGTCAATATTAATGTAACTGAGGTGGTCAAAATTCGTTACAATGGGAGGCTTAAAGCTTCAAGATGCCAAGCATGGGTGCTTGTGAAAAACGTGTAATTCTGACGTTGTGTATAGGAAAGGAGGGGGGGGGGAGGGGGGTGGGTGAAGGTGAACGCCTCTGAAACTCAACACTACGGAAGATATGCTGGCCTAGCTTAATGAGAAAAAAAAGGTAAAGCTATTAGGCGTCGAATCTATTCTCCAATCTTATTCCATCCACTATGACTTACTCTAATTTTCTATAAGTATTGCGAACTTATACCTGACCTTCATCTATAAATTTTAATTAACTTCGACTTTTTAAATCTGTAATAGAAAACTTTAAACAGTGAATTTTTTAGATCTATAATATTATCTTTATGCTTAAGCTTTCAATAGAATTCAAAAATCTATTCAATCACATTACCTACTAGGAATAAAACTAACCACACTGCAATCGTTTTATCGATGAAATTAATTAAAGCAATTTCCGTTTGCTATAATTTCCGAAGCAATGATCACTTTTGATCTAAATGCAAATCGACGCAAAACAAAACAAAACAAAAAAACACATCTTACGTCATTTCTACGTATAGTAATTTACTTAATTTGCATAAACTATGCCAATAGTGTTATAGAGAACAAACCTATCGATTTGTTAGCTGCTTCGTTCTGCCAATTACCTACTTGTTGCAATCCTCGTTCAAATGGACGAGCAATTTGCAAAGGGTTTATATAGGGCGGGGGAAATGCTTTGTGATGAAAGGTGAAAAGTGAGCTTCCCATGTTGAAGGAGCAAGGAAAACAAACAAGGAATACCGAAAAAAGAAAAACAAGTGAAGCTATTAAAATATGGATCATCTCACTGTGGGGCCTTCCAAATTTCTATGGGGCACATCTCGGGATTTACCGATTTCAAGGAAAAGTTGCGAGTTGTAAACCTCACCAGGTCACACATAAGAGAGCAAAAGGGGATTAGAAAAAAATTTTGAGTAATTTACAAACTCTGTTAGGATGTATTTTAATGAACTGCGCGAAGTGAATCCCGCTTATTTTTAGATGAAGGCACTTCAATCCCTTCCCCCACCTTCGCCCCCTCCCGCCCACCAGGCCGAGTATCGATTCTGCATTGCCATTTCGCAATACGGTATAATTGCCCTTCCAGGCTATTACGTCACCAAAGCAACATGTTTCTGAATGGTCATTCCAGAAAAAGTCCATGTTTCTGGATGGTCATTCCAGAAAAAGTCCATGTTTCTGAATGGTCATCCCAGAAAAGTCCATGTTTCTGGATGGTCATTCCAGAAAAAGCCACCTTTGAAAAACCTAACGTTTCGACTCCCACTATCAACCTCTTTGCAGGCAAGGATGAGGAAGAAAGTGGAGGGCGAAGTGAGAGTGGAGATGCTGTCATTAGAAACGGAGTCATTCCGACTTCCCAAGTCATGTTATGCATCTAACAATATTTTTCGAATGTCGAATCTTTCCCTGCCTTCCCCCATCCCCCTGCCCCCTCCCCTTGCCCGATGGGATAAAAGGGGTAAGAACCCAAATTTTTGATCCTTAAAAGCAATACTTTTGAAATCAGCAAGCTCCAAAACAGACACCTATAAAAGTTGGCTGCGATCTGGAATAATTAAGTTCACTTGCGCAAAAGCAAAAAAAAAATGCTTCCGTTATTCTGGATGAACTCTCTTCTTTCGGCATAAAATTGGAAAATTTTTGGTAAACCATAGCAAACATTTCCGGAAGTAAGGGTTCAATAAACCACAATTGATCAGGCTTTTACAATTTTACTACAACTTGCCAACCTTTTAATAGCACTTAATAGATTTTATTAAACACTAAAGGAAAACATCAATCGGAAAACAAACACAATCGAATAATAAAGAATAGTAAGAGTCAAAGGTAACAATGCAATGGTTTACGAACAGTGAGGAAGGTTAATGAAGGGAAAATGCCCTCAAGCGGTATATATAATGGTAAGGACCACACAGATATTCCACTACCCATAACCGAAAATAACACCGCGGCAAAGCTTAGACGAAATTTCTATTACTGCTTTAGTACCATCAACCGCCTACAACCGCTCGCTGATAACCGGCGTAAGAAAAATGCAGTGAGGCTATGACAGAAAAAAAGAATCAGTTTCTTTTGTTCTATATTTCACCAAAAATTTGCATATATGAAATCATTTTATTCTCTTCAATTCTTACAATCGACTTATTCAAGCATCAAAAAAAATTTCCCCTGTAATTCCCACGTGAATCCTCTTCCTATAATCCCATTGAGAATTCATATAGTCGTATCAATGGATCGAAATATAGTTCATTTAAATACTGTATGTAGTTATTCGTTTGAGGAATATACTTCAAGTTGCAACTTTATTCAACTTGAAAACATTTTTGCTTCAAGTTGAAATTTTATTCAACTTGAAAACATTGTTGCTTCAAGTTGAAACTTTATTCAACTTGAAAGTTAGCGATCATTTTGTGGGAAACTACTTCGCCAATCGTAAGTTCTCAGCATTAAAGAATAGGATTGAATAGTAAAATGGCCTCCCTTCCAATGTCATTAAATTAGAGTCTTTCTTTTTTTCCTTCTAAAATCATCACGAGCATTTCTATAAGTCTTCTGAGCTACGTTTTTTTCTTTCTTTTCAAATTGGCATTCTCTGATATCCGCAAAAGATGCCTGTTTTGCTCCACCGTTTTATTCCCGTGTTTCCGGTAGATTGGTACGTCCTTATTCCCGGCAGGCTGGAACCCCTTATTTGCGGCAGATTGGTACTCCCTTATTCCCGGCAGACTGGTACCCCTTATTTGCGGCAGATTGGTACTCCCTTATTCCCGGCAGACTGGTACCCCTTATTTGCGGCAGACTGGTACCACGTTACTTCCAACAGATTGATACTTTGCCACACTCTGTGTAACGCAGATATTGTCGCAGTTTCTCCCCATTCTTGTAAAAGCAAATTTCGGTTAATAAAAACCGAAAGTGACGGCATGGACGGCTAGCAATGCCTTTAGCACCAACAAATCGACATGCTCGAAGCGAGCTTCCGGTCCCTTCAACTCATATCCCCATGGTTGGAGTAACTAGAAAAATGCAAGAAACACTTAACTCGCAGCGACATTCAACCAGTGGCCTATGCAGCTCTCAAGCTGAGCCCACCCGGCTGACGACCCCATGGGAGACCTAAGAAGCGATGGATGGATACTATCATGCAGGACATGGAAGAGACCAGATTAGCTTCAGAAGACCCCTTCGAGTGACCAAGATGGAGGAGATATTGCAGGAACGCTGACAAACTCGGGAATGAGCGAGGGGATGACGATGGGGAATGCATTTTACTATTTCACTAACGGTTAATTTTGCCACAATCTTTACTCATAAAGAATCGTTTCGCTAAGGACTGTCCCATACGATTCCACTAACTTCGTTTCAAAAATGCGTATTGCGACACCGAGATCGACATCTTGTCGCCTAAATGCTTCTTTGCTCAGTTATTTATATCCTCCCTCATCTTTGCAACACCTTCAAACATCCTTCACACCTTCAAACATCCTTCATACCTTCAAACATCCTTCATACCTTCAAACATCCTTCCACCCACTCAATCTTTTCAACGACAACAGACAAGTCTAGGGAGTGGATGGGCAGTTGAGATGTCTTCAATCAGCGGTCTCGATAAATCTTTTACTATCACCAAGCGTTACATTAGTATCAAAGAATGAATGTAGTGAAATATGCAATTTTTGTTTATTATCCCTCCCCCCCCCCCCCATCCTCTCCCTTTTTCCATCGCATCCTTATACTCCCATCCTTGCAGTGCTTCTTTTAACAACCCCATCAACGACCACAGAAACTGTGGAATGAAGGATGTCGAAGGAGGAGGGGGAAGGGGACGAGGGGGATAACCTACAAGCATAGAATACTATAATAAAATTAAGCAGTAGTAGTCAGCAGTTGATAGGATAATCCCATAGAACAATTCAATACAGAAAACAGCAAAGGTTCATTGGTCGTTATGATCTGCCATGGCTAAGCTCACATGAACAAGCTTATCGAGAAAGTTCGCATCAATGGCGAAAGCCGATCGTTGCGTTTAGAATCTCTTTTTATCTCCTCCGAAGATATCATTACCAATCCCGGCCAATGTTTGATAATTTGGATCGTATGTACCTGCCTAAATTGGTAGATTTATAAAATCACTTCTTTCTTGCAGATGTTGATAGAATAGCGCCGTTGCCTAACTTATTTATTCACATCTAATACACATTCATCTGCAGTTAAAACAAATAGAATAGACCGAATAATATGTTATAATTGGTAATTTAGTTGCAAATTCCCTATATAATTCGAAAAGATTTCCATAATCCCGAACAAGGATATCTGGTCGATTTGCGAATCCATAAAAGACCAGAAGACATCTACTACGAACTGAATGTAGATTTCAAAAATTTTATGACATATAATCGCTCTGTAATATACAAATATTGGAATTTTAAATTCCATTTTAGGATCCAACTTCTAACTGAATTAATATTTTTTGGTTTCAAGTTCTCAATTTCAATCCGGCTATATCCAGTGCTGTCGTCAATATCGTCTACTAACCGAACCGTCGACAATGAGATCCATACTCCACTCCTTTCAATGTTTTTTTATAACAGATAATGGTTTAATGAATGAATGATCTAGGGAATTAGTTGTCTTACTATATGGTTTAATGTCTGCGTCTACGAAGGTTGCTAGTTCAATATTTACCAACATTCCTCAACGATCTATTCCATTCCCTTCACTGCTCAATTCAACATCTACATCAAATACCCAATACCTTTGCTCCTTGATTATCTGGCGCTCTGATCCCACCAGCTCCGGCTCCTGCTCCACCTCCACCAAAGCCACCACCACCACCAAAGCCACCGCCACCAAATCCACCGCCGGCAGGTTTTTTCTTATCTGCTCCGAATACGTCACCTCCGATACCTGCCAATGTCTGATAATTCGGGTCGTAAGTCCCTGCCTGGAATTTAAAACATCAAAAAAATTCGCAATGTATAAATTGATTCATAAATTGAAATTGCAAATATTTACCTAGAAAGAGGTGGAATTTTCACCCAAATTTTCATCTAAAAATTTTCCAAAGAAATCTGTTGATATACAATAACAAAAGTTTTCCCATAGCACATAAATAATAATGGTTAAAAAAATACATGAAAAGAAAAGAAAAGTACTAAGCAAAAAAAAACAATAAAACAATAAAAATTAAAGTATAAGATATAAGTAGACATCAAAAGTAATCGACGTATACACTGCTCACCTATATGAATTTATTAAAATGTTGTTGACAGAGTGTGGCAGTACTGTTGGATTTTGAGTTCTCATATTTCATGTTGATGTGATCTCTCAATAAAGATAAAGGCAAACGTCCGCCATCAAGTCATATAATCCCATAGGTATGCGAACTACCTGTTCTTTGATGATATTAAAAAGAGAAAACTACCTTCGCCCCCATATTCTCTGGAGCCCTAATTCCACCAACTCCACCTCCACCACCACCATCAGCAGCAGCCTTCGCTTTCTTGTCCTCACCAAACACATTGTTATCAAGAGCAGCCAATGTCTGATAATTGGGATCATATGTACCAGCCTGAAATAATAGAATGTGTATTTAGAAACTGAAGATGAATGTGACTCGGTATTTTGTAGTTTCATCGGGATTGCTTCGAGAAAAATAAGCCACTTTCTGCTAGTGGTGTGATTTACCGATGGTATATAGACGTGAAATTATTCGCTTTTTTCTCATACCTTTGCTCCAACGTTTCGTGGCACCCTGATGCCACCAGCAGCTCCTCCACCACCACCACTACCATCACTAGCCTTTGCTTTTCTATCTTCACCAAATACATTGTTGTCTAGTGCAGCCAACGTTTGGTAGTTAGGATCATGTGTACCCGCCTGAATATTCCTCTCAAAGTTTGGGCTCCACATGATATTCCCTCTCCCCCTCCCCCTCCCAAAGCCGACTTGAATATTCCCCCGCCAAAACCAAGTAAAATGGTTGAAATATCCATTCCGAAAAACTACGAGGAATTTCGTTCGTTTATTTTGGAACCGTTGAACAATCGGTTTGTTTTCCATACAATCCAAATCGAGATCATTGCACCGAATCGACGAGAGGAGGGGATCTATACGATCGATAAGTAATACCGCCTATACCAACTCCAATGCCTTGTGATCGCACATAAGTTTTCATCTTCTCTAATGGAATCCTACATCTCAAATTCAACTAAGGATGAAAAGTTCCCAAAAAATTAGGTAAGAGATCAAACAAATTAGCAGAACGAGAATCCACCATTTCCTATTCGTACCATATACCATGAACGGTTCCGTAACGATCGATTTTACAGTGAAAGTACCAAAAGCGCCTCTATTTCCCAAAGTATTGCCCAAAAGTTTAAAAGGTTTATAACCTTTATTGTAATGAAGCAATAGTCATGAAACATAACATCATGAGGCGAGTAAGAAAATGCTGTCATCCACACAGTTAGAGAGCACTCCCATATTGGAAAAACTATCTAAGAAGTAGATCGACACATTATGCACTCCGATCTAAAACACTTCTTCACTTCCTTTTCCCAGATTTCAAGGGAAAATATTCCATCCATCAGGTTGGATGCTTCACAACTTCCGTTATAGATGACAGCCGGCTGACTCATCAGAGGACAATAAATCACTGGCTGAATCTAACAAGTAACATGATATGTAAGTACGCCTGAATATAACCTTGACAATTTCCGTTTCATCCTTTTTTGGGATCTTTATTTTATCTCTTTCCCCATCTGCAGGTACTTCCCTATAAGTACCGGAAGTATTACCTGCGATGTACCAATGTTAGGTAATGGGAATCATAGATGCTGGCCTAGAACTCGGATTTCATAAAACATTACTTGTCAATAACAATCTAGAAGCAAGAACTGTAGGGCCTGGGACTTCTGCGAAAACATACCCATTTGGAGTGAATGGACAGAATCTTTCAACGAGGCATCTAATACATCGTGCTTACATCCCCCTACACCAGTGCTGAGCAAAATTCAATCAAACTACCACCTTTGCTCCGGCATTCTCTGGGACTTTGATTCCAGCAGCTCCTCCTCCTCCCGCTCCACCGCCAGCAGCTACTTTCTTATCGGCTCCGAATATATCGCCACCTATACCTGCCAAAGTCTGAAATCAACTCACAATCGGTATAGTAGGATACGATAGATCGGGACTGCCCAACGTATGGTGCTTTCTCTTTCTTAAGTATCTGAATGAGAGTGACAGCAACGATAAGCATAATATCATCCAATTTCATTTAAACAATTCACTGCTTAACGATCCGTTGCTAATTTTCGTGTCACTTTCGCTCTCAAAGTAATTCAACAAATATTCCAAAACCTTATCGTTCCTAAAAAGATGTAAATTTCGCACCAACTTTTGCAATATTCTCAGCGAAAATTTTATTCAAATTGTAAATTTCGCACCAACCTTTTCAATATTCTCAGGGAAAATTTTATTCAACTTACCAAAGATATATTTCTTCATTTAAGCTTTTCTTAGTGTAGATCACTTTGTGAATAATCAAGAGCAAACTCTCGTAGAAAAATATGATAAAAAAATAATATTTAAGCACCCAAATATCAATAAAAAATAAAAGATACATTGTAAAATACATTTCGATAAAATAAATTAGGATACCTGGTAGTTAGGATCGTAGGTACCGGCCATTCCTCCACCTGCGGGCGCCTTCGGTGCCTGGGGCGCTCCACCACCACCACCAAAACCACCACCACCACCACCACCACCACCACCAAAACCACCGCCACCACCACCAAAACCACCGCCACCACCACCAAAACCGCCTCCGCCAGCGGCTTTCTTATCTGCACCGAATACATCCTGTCCCAATCCGGCCAAGGTCTGCAATTAGCCCTTCCGATAATAAGCAGTGTTGCATGGAAATATTCATTCTTATGAATAACCAGGATTAAAAAATATGAAGGATTTTTAGCGCTCATGCGAGGATGATGTTTTTACTTCTTATTTAAGTTTTAAGTTTTTTTAAGTTTTTAAGTTTAAGTTTAAGTTTCTGCTTCCTCAAAAGGGTAACAGAGTAATCACTGACAAATATTATAAATTTGCATTTTTAAATTCCAAATAAATCCATCGAACGAATAAACAATGCTGCATACTTATTATTGAAATAATCTTTAGTGGACACAGAATTAAATAAAATATATATGTTAAAATATTCGTAATAAAAATGAACAAAAGAAATTTGCCCAAAACTTCCCCAAAAGTTTCGCACTTTCCCAAAAATTCCTTCTCTTCCCGCCTCCTCACTACTTCCACAAACTTATTAAGTTTACAGATCTTTCATTTTACCGGAGTGAACTTTGTAAGCCACCACACTAAATCTGGTTTCCACCAATAGGAAAGGGTAAATAAATTTTTGTATAGAAAAATTCAAGTCAACTCAAGTGAAATTCAAAGCTTACTTGATAGTTGGGGTCGTAAGTGCCAGCCATTCCTCCACCTGCGGGTGCTTTCGGTGCTTGAGGTGCTCCACCACCACCACCAAAACCATCACCACCAACACCACCGCCACCAGCTACCTTTTTATCGGCACCGAATACGTCTTGTCCTATTCCGGCAAGTGTCTGCAAACTTATTTATAAATATTTAAATGAAAAAAAACTTTCAAATAAAGGATGGGAAATAATGTAGAAATTTCTATAAAACATTACATTTTTAAGCTGAGTTGAACAGAAAAGCGAAAAAATTTTCAAGGTTTTCAAGTTTATAAAAAAACTCAAAACAACGAAGAGAATATCAATAATAATCGTTGCATAATTGTAATGAATTAAAATTCTCTAACCTGATAGTTAGGGTCATATGTTCCTGCTATTCCTCCAGCGGTAGGTACTTTAGGTCCACCACCTCCAGCTCCAGCTCCAGCTCCGCCGCCAATAGCAGCATCTCCACCAACAGCACCTCCTGCAGCAGCACCTCCGGCATTCTTTTTGTCCGCTCCGAATATATCTTGTCCCATTCCGGCCAATGTCTAGAATGAACAGAATAAAAACTATTGGCTCTTTCTTTGTAGAAGTTAAATCCCTTAGATTCTACTTTGAAATATAAGATGTGAAGGATGATTTACGATAAGGAGTAAGAAAATTTTTAGATTCATAAAAGTGAGTGTCATTCAATGCGCTTTTATTGAGCAAAGCATACGGATGACTTCCGGTGGGAAAGTGAGCTCAATTGCTATCGCTAAAATCGTGCGATTCATACTTATATGATCAGATAGGGATATGCCTATTGTGGAATCGATTGCAAAATAATTAAATAAATAAATAAATAAATAAATAAATAAATAAATAAATAANAGGTGGTATCGCTGGTACTTTCGACCCCCAACTATGAGGCTATTGGATTTAGTTATATTGCAACTTTTGAAACGTTCTAGAAAGTTTCCGACGATTACACTAGGTAGGAAGTACCTGATAGTTGGGGTCGAAAGTACCAGCGATACCACCTTTATCAGGAGGTTTAGGCGCAGCGGGAGGTTGAGGTGCCGCTGGACTTGCTTGACCTAAATGTAAATGTTTTTTTTTGTTTTTTTTTAGAATATTCGTTTATAATAACACTGAAATTTGCTTTCTAGACAATTTTATACTGAATCCTCTTCAGCATATTTTTAAACAGAGCTATTTATATTTATAGTTTTCTTTATTCCATTCGAACATGAATAGAACAATGTTCTCTTGCTAAATACAGTCAAACTGCTACAGATCAGAAAATCTGGTTTAACGCGATTCGAACTGTATCATGGAAAACCTGAATTCTAAGGATAAAATCTCTATCAATGAAGTGGAGATTAACTCCCTCCAAGATTACCCCTCCCCTCCCCCAAAATTACCCCTCCCCCTTCCAAGATAGTTAAACACTCATAAACAACAAAACCAATATTTACTACCGTTTTTGTTCTCTCCACCTTCTTTACTTCCACTTCCTTCACTTTCTTTAGATCCTTTTTTTCCTTTTTTCTTTTTCTTCTTCTTCTGCAATTATTCAAATTTTGAATAAATCTATTAATATAGCGCTTTTAGTGGGCAATTTTCCTGAGTGTGCGTCAACCACAAAGTGACCATCATCCGAGCCTAGGAGATCGCCATTGACCTCTTGAGGTCAGCTGGTGGAGTTATTGTTTTGTTGACCGAAAATTGTTTGTCAGCAATTCTCTACGATGTGAATACAGTTCCAAAATAGCAAAAAAAAAAAAAAAAACGAACAAATAAACAAATAAACTCTGAATTACTACAAAGACCGCACAATATGATCGCTGAATAAATATTTCAGCAATACTCTTTGCATATATTACTTGAACAAATCGCATCTAATAGAACTAAAAAACAGAAATCCCAGATTTACTAGCCGAAAGTGAATGTTTTCACCTATATGAAAGGTTGGATATTGTATTTGCAGTTAAAGCAACTTGAATATTCAACAATATTTATAGCCAGTCGGGTGTAACGACAACTATTGCTCGATCATTTCCCTGTCGGATAAGTGGATATAAATCTCCCCGTGAGAAATTGCCTAGTTCTTCGATAAGGCTATATTGATCTGTTAAGGGGATTAAAAAAAAACCGATGACACACCTTACGACAACAACATGATGACCATAGAGCTTCTATGAATGAAGTTAGAAAGAGTGCTAACAACAGTGAAATGTTGATGCATTCCAGTAGTTGTATATGCACGAGAAACGCTGTCATATTTAGTCACTTCTATAAGAGATCATCTGAAATAAAATAGAGAAAAAATTCAACGCACATCAACATAGCAAGTAGTCTAGCCGGTAAAGTAGCGGAGTGGTAATCGAATGAATGCAAGTACGAAACCCTACTCGGTCATTCCCTCAACGATTTCTAGCATTTAATGACTTTCACCTGTTTTCTTGAGCAGCAATTCTCATTTTTGATGATCTCTTGCTTTGATCATTCAATACAAACTTAGCAGTTATTATACGCTTTTGATTTGGGTTTATTTGCTATGGGCCATATAAAAATTTGCACCATTAGATGATGAAAATGCAATGGTAGATTTTCGCTTTATATTGATTAGCTTAAAACGACGAATTTTTTTGTGGATTTATGTGCGAATGATGTAAGACGAGTAAAAAAGTATGAATGCAATATTTAGCACTATTTATTTTCTCGTTGGCTATTTATAGAAGCGGTTGGTCACGTGAAAAGGAAAACAAAAACGCATATCGTGGCATATCACCTCGCAATTTGCTACACCTGCTTTAAATTATTGCGTTTTTTTTTTTTCAAATGTATTTTTCGTATACATATACCTTCCCGCAATTCAAGAAGCCGCATTAACATATCTTCCGGAATTTGAGAAGTCGCATCCGGAATGTTTTCCGGAATTAAAAAAACAATAATGATCGAAAATAACAAAACCCACACAACAGCGCTCTCTAACCGTCACCGAGCGCAACTCCAGTAATGCGAATGCGCGTGCACACAACCACGCTATGCCAATGCAAAAATAAGAATGCCGCGAATGATTTCTCTTAATGCCGCATTGAATGAAATTTGTATATTAACAATGCAATGAAATACTTAATTTGCATATTGCATTATTGCATTATGAAATGCAAAAAATCTTCCAGCATTGTGCAATTCGACACATTTCCATCGAATATATTTTTAAAATTAGTGCATTTGGTGCAAAGGCAACAGGTAATAGAAGTACTGTGCGATACATCGGGCGCTAAAATCATTCCCCAGATGAGCACAGGCTTCCCTACCGAGTAGGTTCACTCGTAAGGGGGCACGAAGCGTCACGCATACCAATTGCCCTATGGAACCATCTTTTTAAAAGTCAGAAATGCACACAAAGGCATTGATTTTGATAATGATAAGTGATAACAAGTTAAACGGCTATCAGCTAATCTGCGGTTCGCATATTTTCAATTAAATAGATTTGAGCGAGTATTGGTTGCTATAGATTTGAGTGACCGTTGGTTGATATAGATTCGAGTGATCACTGGTTGCTATAGATTTGAGTGACCATTGGTTGATATAGACTTGAGTGACCATTGGTTGACACAGATTTGGGTGACCATTGGTTGATATAGATTTGAGTGACCATTGGTTGATAACTATTCATTTGGCGTCCCCAGTTACTTATTCTCTACCTCTTTCCCTCCTCCTTGCTCCAAGTCCTCGTATCTCCCCGCCCAACAACCTGTTTTTATCCTGGGGTAATGCAACTTATCTGTGGTTGAAATATCATTTGCAATTTTTCACCTTTCAGTGCATTTTGAACTAGTCTACCTTCATCTACCCAAATCGAAATAACCACAATTTGATGACTTAACAAAAATAGTTGCCTAAGCAAATTGGCACGTCAAATTGTACCGACCACCAAATTGTTATGTATGAGTTCCACGAAAGGCAGTGGATGAAGTAGTGAAATTTTTTTCTTTGCTCTCATCTTCTTCAAGAATTTTCCCTGGTTTCTTTAACTTTGACCCTTTAACTCCACAACGTATTGCGCCATATATTCAGAATTTAATGAGCTTGCCCTCTTATATTTCGTGGACATAACTTACAGTATCTTTAATTTCCATTGTTGGGTACAGTATCTTTAATTTCCATTGTTGGGTATTCCTATGGGTACGAATAATCGATTGATCGCGATTTTATTGATTTATTGATTTGTCGACGAGTATTTTTTATATCTTTTTATTTGATCATCGCGTTGATCCCCATGAACGAAATTTTTTTTCGCTAATTGATATCAATATCTAAAATTTTATTTGTGCCCCATTTGTATTGTAGAACTCTCAATGATATAAAGCATAATTGGAATCATAACAGGTAATCAACGCTGCGGCACAATATTTTTTCAGTCCTTATACAATGGAAGTCTAAAAGATTACGGTAATACGGTAGTTATTATCAGCAATAAGGTGGTGACTGATCGGTAATTGATGATGCAAAGTTTAACAAAACGCAAATCGCGCTAATAAGTTGGCCATGGCGTGCTTTCCTAATTCGATGTAGTTGGAGTAACGGATGAATCATTGAGTATATGAGAGTCATTCAAGGCGGATGAAAGTGTTTACTCATTATGATTGCAATTTATTTGATGCGCGAGCAACCACATTGAAATATTTCACATAAATAAATATTGCTGCTTCATAATTGAATTTATTTCTTTTTATCCTCGCCGAAAACATCACCGCCAATACCGGCCAACGTCTGCAAACATCCAACAGATATTATACAACTTCTCAAGGTGGATAATTAAAAAATAAATAAAAATTTTAATGGTGTTCATGTTATACGTTCATCTCATTCAATAGGTTAAATAATATTCCAGTGGGAATGCCATTCTTTAAATAAACGGTTTAATTACCCAAGTTTGAGGTCGGTGTGCTAAAGATTATAGCTCAAAGAGCCGAAACGTCAAAAATTTTCAAAACTTTTCTCCATCCCAAATTCAGAACCCTTCAAAGTTTTTCTTAAATATTGTTTATTTTCCAAGTATTATTTTTTTGGATTAAAGGCACAAATGAAATATACTTTTTGAATAGTTTATGAAAATGTAGGCATATCTAGCTATTTAGGCAATAATCGAATCGATCATCAAAACCTGATAATTAGGGTCGAAAGTGCCGGCTACACCTCCTCCTGCAGGTGGTTTTGGTGGTGCCGGTGCTTCACCACCACCTCCAGCATTCTTCTTCTTATCGGCACCAAACACATCACCTCCAATACCGGCAAGCGTCTGCAAACAGGTAGGTACCCAAAAATGCTGCAGTGGCAATTTGTGCACGAGCAGTCCGCAGGACACCGATTAACATACATAGATGGAAGTTTATGGGGGAAGTAATATCCTTGTTTACTAGTGTGTTTATTTATTAGAAACAAGCGCTCGTGGTCTGTGTTCAGAAAATGCGGTAATATTTAGGCTGCACTAAGAATTTAGCTTCCGAATCCGGAATCTTCTGGAATTCTGATTCCATTTCCTGAATTCGGAAGGGGTAACTAATTGATTACTAGAAGCTAATGAAGTGCTTCTGATGAACTGACCTCAGCTGGGCATCTACACTCTCATAGATCTGAATCTATAGAATTTCCACTCATTGTTCACTATCAGCAAGATCATCAGGTTGTAAAGCATAAGCGTTTTATATTATAACCTTAAGCTATACACATGAAATAAATAGAAACGGTATACAATGTAATACATCAACAATATTCATCGATGATTTAAAAGAAAATTGACCTGATAATTAGGATCGAAGGTACCGGCTACTCCTCCACCTGCGGGGGCCTTTGGTGCCTCAGGTGCTCCACCTCCACCTCCACCGCCACCACCGCCGCCACCACCACCACCACCACCACCACCACTACCGCCGCCACCACCACCACCACCACCAGCAGCTTTTNCTAGAGTCTGCAATTAGCTATCCTGCAGCAAGCGGTGCAACATAATCATAACTGAAACATTTCTATAGAGAACGGAATCGCCTCTACTTTATTTTTTCACCCGTCAAAAGAGTAACAGTAAGTCCATTTTTGTGTTTTCGAATAAGCCTATTGAATGAATGAGCAATGCTGTATATTCTTTGCTGAAGTGTGCATTTAATATTCTCAATAAGTGGCGACAAAAAGGATTTCTATAAAAATTTTGTCCCTCGATCCCCCCTCCCTACCCTTCCTTTCCCTCACCTCGTTATTGTTTACTGCTTACCCTCTCAAAGTTTTCATAGCATTTCTTGATTGCAATTCACTACTACACTCATCAATAACAAAGAGAATACTGAAAGTTTTTATCGAGTGATTCGAAATTTAGTGCTCACTTGATAGTTTGGATCAAAAGTGCCAGCTACGCCTCCTCCTGCAGGTGGTTTAGGTGCTTCAGGTGCTCCACCACCACCACCACCACCGCCACCACCACCAGCAGCAGCTTTTTTATCGGCGCCGAACACATCTTGTCCCATCCCAGCCAATGTCTGCAATGAGTTCACTAATCTATAGAAGTTGATTTTATTGGCCTCTTCCATATAGTATAGATGCTTGCTTTTCCTTCCTCATAAAATCCCTCGCCAAGCACTTAGGGTCATCTCAATAAGCTGCAAAGTTGCAACTTCAATGGTTAAAACTTCTCAAGCGTAGTCCTTAATCTATTTGGAAGTTTCCCGGGAAGAAAGTGACTGCAGCTACAAAATAAAAGAAATGAAACGGAATAGATAAACATAAATGTATGTATATAAATAAAATAAATAAATAAAATAAAAGAAACGCTTTAAAAAGGTATGTGAAAGAACCCATAAGAATTACCTGGTAATTAGGATCGAAAGTACCAGCCATTCCTCCAGCGGCCGGTGGTTTTGGTGCCTCAGCACCTCCACCACCACCACCTGCAGGTGCTGCTGGTGTTGCTCCTCCTCCTTCACCTCCACCACCGGCTTCCTTCTTCTTATCTGCTCCGAAGATATCCTGTCCCATTCCGGCTAACGTCTATAACGAGACAATATATCTATCAAGACAGATGCTTTAAAAACCACAAGAAAGCAGACTTTTGAAGGACAAATAAAACTTGAAAATTATCGTAAAGGACAAACGCCGAAGGAAAAAGTCGTTCAAAGGAACTGACCTTGATAGGTAACGAATTATAACCGTGAAATATTAAATTAATTAGAGTTTCCATCGCAGAGATTAAGAAAATACAAATGGATCGGGCCTCTCAAGCATTCATAAATCTAGGGATTAGCGTTTATACTAGCCTGGTAATTGGGATCGAAAGTGCCTGCCACTCCTCCAGCTGCAGGTGCTTTAGGTGCTTCTGGAGCTGAAGCCGCCGCAGGAGCAGCAGCAGCACCACCACCACCACCACCGGCTGCAGCACCATCACCAGCTTTTTTGTCTTGTCCAAAAACGTCTTGGCCCAATCCTGCCATAGTCTGCAATTGCTCAACGATTAGTCGTAATATTTCATGCAAAAATTATTCGCATTAATTAATTGATTAGATTAAAACGTCTTAAAAAAAAACTTCTGCTAAGAAAGAAATAAATTTAAGATGTGTTCATTAATTTTAAATTTAACCAATTTTTATACTATGATTTTCAAAGATTTCAAAAGAAATAACCGTCAAACCCCTTCATATATGACCAAAAATTCGTCAGCTTCTCATTGTTAAGTCGTCTATAAACCTCTTTTGATCTTCATTAGTTGAAACAATGCCCTATACTAATCGCCTGAATGAACACTCGATTCAATTAAACTATAATCATTTATCAATTATTTTTTCTAGAATGACCAACCTGATAGTTGGGATCAAAAGTCCCAGCAATGCCACCTTTGTCGGGAAGTTTAGGTGCTGGAGGAGCTGGTACTGCATTATCGTTTGCTTGATCTTTAAATATTGTGCTTTTTTAATTTAATCAATGCTTTTACATAACGTTCTATTCTCGATTTTAGACTATTAGCCACTTTTATATGGATATTGGATAGTTACTTTTTAGAAAGATATACTTGGTGGAATAATACCTGCCACAATATCCCCATACGAAGTAAGTGGTGTTTCTATGTGGAATGACGTATCCACTAATCTTTAAGCTCAGTGTTTTTAATTTCTTTGCATTTGCAATGTTTAGACTCTTATTGCAAACTTGTTGCTCGAAAATTGCAAAAAACACTCTTATTGCAAACTTGTCGCTCGAAAATTGCAAAAAACACTCTTATTGCAAACTTATCGCTCGAAAATTGCAAAAAACACTCTTACTGCAAATCTGTAGCTTGAAAATTGCAAAATAAACTCTTATTGCAAACTTAGAGCTCGAAAATTGCAAAATACACTCTTATTGCAAATTTATCGCTAGAAAATTGCAAAATACTTAAGGATTGTTTTTTTTAATATCATCTATATGTAACGCTTGTAGTATTACATTTAATAGCTATAATAATAACTATCGTAGCTATAACAATAACTGTAACTGTTAGAATAGTAACTATAATTACTGCAATAGTAATTATATGAGTTAACAGTAATAATATATTGTATGTTCATTGCAAATGGCTGTAATACCTATAGACGAAGGATTTGAGAACGCAATAAGTTACAAAAGAAATGAAATATTGCAATGTTCAATGATGTGAAGGATATGAGAACTCAATAAATTGCAAAAGAAATGAAATATTGCAATGTTCAGTGATGTGAAGAATCTGAGAATTCAATAAATTGCAAAAGAAATGGAATATTGCAACGTTCAATCATGTGAAGGATCTGAGAACTCAATAAATTGCAAAAGAAATGAAATATTGCAATGTTCAATGATGTGAAGGATATGAGAACTCAATAAATTGCAAAAGAAATGAAATATTGCAATGTTCACTAATGGATTAAAAATCGAAAACACCGCAACTGCTCCAATAAAAAAAAAAAAAAAATTTCAACATGTTTCAGCATCGAACATCATTACTATTTTGATTTTACTTTCATGTTTATAAATAATGAACATCAATAGTCTCACTGTATCCTTACTTGTTGTACTATAGCAGCGATACATTCCCTTTATTGATACTCCTTTTGCACCTCAAAAGCTTGCAAGCTAGAGTAACGACAGAACTGTAACTCAATTGAATGAAGGATGGAACGGATATGAACGATGCTGACGGAGTCTGAGATACGGAAGGCATGAAGGGGAGGACTGAAGGAAGGGAAAGGAGGTAAGGAAGGAAGTGAAGGAGGTGAAGGAAAGTTATGGGGAGAATGAATGATAAAAGGTATCCATATGAGGGCTACATGACATTTCGGTTAGTGATAAGAGACAAAGAATAAATACAGTAATCAAACTTACTATTGTTTCCGCTTTCTTCATTTTCCTTTTCATTTTCGGCACCTTTTTTCTATAATAAACTATTAATTTTGTATATATGACAATAATAGATTCAATTAACATTCACATAAAAATAAATATATTCACATAAAATCCATTCGCATGACGTCATATATCAAATATACCGTAAACTCGCAATTACTAACACTATTTCAAATTGAGCAAACCTAATAGTCAGATATCAACGATAATACTTAATATATTCTCTATTATTTAAAATGTTGAATAAATTTATAAGTATTATTATTTATATAAAATATTTTTGCAATATATTAAAATAAACGCTCAATAAATCAACAAAAAAAAAAAAAAAANNAACACACCTTTTTACCACCACGACAGCACGAAGTCACTATAGCATCTAATAAAGATGTAGTTAGAATAAATGTTTGCAGCACAAATATACCGATGCCACCCAACAGCACTAGTTGCTCGGGAAACATCGTCATCACCTTAAAGAAAATGGCAGCCATTGACCATTTAGAAATCATCAAATGCCCGTCTTCGAACCCTCGACTGTTAAATATTGCGTCGACGTTTTACCTTTTCAGCTATTGTGTTGATAACCATCAAATCTTTCAACTTCACCAGTAATAATTTTAACTAGAAAAGGACAACAAGTTGGTTTTTTAAGTACTGTTTTAATGTGCCAAATCTATGAATTATATCTTCAATGAATTGCAACGATGGATTCACTTCACTGTCGGCAACATATATTTTAGTGGTCAGCAAAATATGAACATGCACAAACGCTCAGCTTTCTTCATAAAGTGATGCTCATTGGGGAGAGGTGGTCAGTGGTCAATACGCTCATTACCTGCGTTATGGAGGAGAGGTGGTCAGTGGTCAATGCGCTTATTACCTGTTGGAGGAACCTCCCAGGAAGTCAACATCGTGATAGTTGAACGCCACTAATATATCATCAGGTATGCCATTTATAGAACTCCTGTGAGAGTGCTTTACTTTTCTTTTCCAAGATTAGATCTCCTTCTACCTCGATAATGTACAAATTGCTCATGAATACAATTGAAGTGATGTTGAAGGAAGAGAATACGATCCTTCCTTCTATGCCTTCTCTTCTTCTTTTGCAATCCATAGAAAACTGAGTTTAGATACGGTACATACATGACCCTCAGGCATTTTATGATTCAATCATACATAACAGATGAAGGAGAGAAAACTAGAACACGCGAATAAATGCAAAATTATTTTTGTTATCGCCCATATATAGCCTAGGAAACAGCACTATTTGTTCGAGACGACCATAATTGTTGCAAATGCCCACCTTGAAGAGGCCCTCCGAACGGTCGACAAGCCTCGCGTTTTGTTCGTTTGTTTAGGACGAAGCAAACACCCGCCAGGGGGCTAAGATGTGAAATGGCAACAGAGTCAGTGGACATACACAACATGATTGAAAATTTGCATATTTACAAATTAAACCTAAATCTATCGCTATTCTAAATAAATGATGAAAATTCCCACGATTTGTAGGCATCGCTATCTAGTAATGGCGTAAACCCAGTCGACTCCGTGGAGCGGTTTTGGAGCGGGATCGGATTTGGTCCAAACTGAGCTTGAGCAGATATTTGTTTGGGAATTTTTATATTGTGCACGTTTTCGCTTTGTTATTCCTCGTTTTCACTAATATATTGCTCAAATTTCTTTGCAATTTAATTGTATTCTCAAGTAGTGCGCAACTTTTTTTTTGTTTGTTTGTTGTTTGTTGCCTTAATAATTGTTTGTATAGTACTTTGAGGTTGCATAATTTATTGAATTTCTGAAATCCCTCAATTTGTAGAAATTGAATTTCAGAGAAGGGGAGGGGTAGAGGGAAGGGGGAGGGGTAGAGGGAAGGGGGAGGGGGAGGGAGGGGGCTATTGCGAGGATTAACTAGATCTATTGGTTGTTGAAATGTTGCCCTACGATTGTTGAACACCTAAAACGGCAGTTATCACAGTTAATAATATTCAATGTGTTTATGTAATTCACACATATACCGCATATTGTCATAAATAATGAGGATCGATGGCACTCCCTTTCATCTTTTTCGACTCCTTTTTCATTCCGACTCCGACTAGGAG
Source organism: Baylisascaris ailuri (assembly GCA_022845575.1). Taxonomy (NCBI): domain Eukaryota; kingdom Metazoa; phylum Nematoda; class Chromadorea; order Rhabditida; family Ascarididae; genus Baylisascaris; species Baylisascaris ailuri. Next base: position 28,901 of record JAAVTS010001154.1, read on the forward strand.
CAAAACAATTTCACTACAATTTCGTGTCGAGAAACATCACGTAGATCTCGCGCACGCTTCATTTCTGCTCCCTTTTTCCGCCCCCAAAATTATGTTCTGTCCGTATTTAAAAGATTTCTACGAGTTAAAGAGTTCATTGTATCTGCCCACCTTTACAATTTATAACATTTTGATATATTTTGATTTTGTAACGATTATACTTAAAATTGCTTACTTCAGAATAAATTAATTTGTTTAATTCTGAAGAAAAATGCGCATTTTAAGTTAAAATCTAAAACTTGACAATAGTATGTGAAGTTGTACATTTCGACGTTATTTCGAATACAAACGCTAAATATTATTGGTTTTTTTTTTTGCAAATAATTGCAATTTATAGATCTATCATGTCGAGTAAAACTCTAAGGATTATGAATCTTTCGGTTTTTTTCGGTTGTTTTTCCGGTTGTATTTCCGGTTTTTTTCCTTCTACTTGTCTTTTGGTCTTGTTTTATTCATTGTTGGGAATTATTCTTTCGAGAATCTTTGTCGTAATTTTGTTACTCGAACTATTGTCTCAGCTAGAAGCTCCAGCTCTTGTTCTTCAAAAAGTTGAGGTTCTTTTTCGAAAAGTTCGAGCAAACTTCGGTCATGTTCGGCGTTCGGATGAAGTACTCCAGGTGTCGGCCTTGTTACTACCTTTTTCTCATCTTGGATCAAAGCCGCGATTAGGCTTAAGCCAGCAGAATGTGGTCACAAGCTAAATGCACCTGATTCCGATTATAGTCGGGGCTAGATTTAACCTAGAGGTCGTCGTTTGGGAGTGCGACTGGATTTTATAGGTGGCAGTAGGTTGATGAACTTCACTCTCGAGCCTGTTAGTGATCAGAGCTAGAATTTTTGTACTTTTTTTCACTTATTGCTTTGGGATTTCCTTTTGCTACCCAGTTTTAGTGCGAAATGAAAACAAAGTCGTTCCCTTC